>JAHDVF020001541.1:0-266311 GCA_022606425.2 Lepidostoma basale | reverse complement strand
AATATACGTTTAAAGTAAATCGTATATTTATATTTTTCATATTTAAGCGAATTAATTTTTGTTATCTAAACTCTATCTGAATAGTAATTTTTTTTATTAAAAATAACATATTGGTAAATTTATCAATGAAATTAAATAACTTTACCCCATATTAGTAAGCAGTATGAAAACATTATATATAATAACAAGCAGACATCTATTGATATTTTTATAAACTATTAAAGCACAAACATGAGTATTTCTTAATACAGTTTTTGTGAACAGTTTTGTAATTATTTAAAATTCAAATTATTTTTTTTTATTTGAATTATTGTACTAAATTGTAATAACAAAAATAAGAATAATTATTTTCATTGTGTTTTTTTATTTTTGAAGAATGTTATATTAAATATTCAGCGTGTTGAAAATGCGTCGCTTTTGTGTTTCAATTAAATTAAATCAATTAAATATTATATTACATTTTACTTTCACGAATATGAAAACATTAAATATAATAACAAGAGGACATCTATTGATATTTTTATTAACTATTGAAGCACAAACATAAGTATTCCTTAATACGGTTTTTTATGAACAGTTTTGTAATTATTTAAAATTCAGATAATTTTTTTGTATTTAAATTATTTTACTAAATTATAATAACAAAAAGAAGAATAAATTCTTTTTTTTCTATTTTTATTTTGTAAAACTCTAATATCAAATTTTTCAGTACGTTAAAAATGCATCGCTTTTATGTTTCAATGACAAATCAATTAAATATTTTATTACATTTTACTTTCATGAATACAGTGATTGTTCCATAGCTATACCCTAATCACGCACACAATATTGTATAATCTGGATACATAATTTCATTTCAAACCATTTGCGTAGCAAATTAGAGAACAGTAAAACGTATTATTACGGCTTGTAGTTTATAAGTTAATAACATTATCAATAGGTCTCAATACTAGTAATACGCGTGAGAAATTTCAAGGTGATGTTCAGAAATATGCATTAAGAATCGACTACAATTTTGGTTTTTATTGTCTGTAAATTTAATGACAGTAAGAGCTTTTACCTTAGAACTTGGATTTGGACTTAGATCTTCCGGCATACGGAGATTAAGATCTTTTGCCTTGACTAAGCTTTTTGACTTTTGACTAAGCCCATCCCAAATTGTATAAAGATAATGTTAAAATATTAAAAAAAAAATCTACAAGTTAAACGAAATGTGATTGGGCATATCTGACATCCAGAGATTGGTAACAATACGGTATGCACATGCTTCGATTTAGAGATTTTACATTTATAACAATAATATGATTTATTAAATAAATAATTAAAAACTAGCTTACTAACCATCACACCGTCTCCCTAAAGAGGTAGGTAGAATGAATGGACTGCCACACTTTTCTTCCTGACATATTCCTCTCGCTTCCTTAAGATTCATACATCTTTCACGCGCGTCGATTTCTCTGACTTCTCACGTGGCCGACATTCAATATTTGATTTATTTGATCATGCCACGTTTTTCTCGGTCTTCCTCTATTTCTAGTTCCATTACATCGTTAACATATACTTTTTTACCATTTTTTCTTCATTCATTCTTTCCATTGTGTTGATAAATAATATTAAAGTATATTTAAGAAAAGTGGCGGATTCCTAATAATTACGAATGAAAATATAGAGTTTTATTATATTTAATTGAAATGTCATATTTCGCCTTGTTCAGGCATTATCAACAGACAATTGATAATTCCTCAACATGGCGAAACATGTCATCACATAAAATATGACAAATCTTCTAGAAAACAGACGTTTACATTTGTATTTATTACTCGTATTTAATGTTGAGTTTTACATCATTGTTCAAGAAATAACAAATGAAGGGTTACTTATGATTGTTTCTTAAAGTTCAAGCTCTCGGTTCGAGATCTGCTGGGAAATTCTTTTATGATATCAACACATTCGCGGGTGTTTTTGTTCATGCTGCTTGGTTAGTTACACAACTTCCTAAATTGGCCGGATAATGCTTGGGCGGTGATTATTTTGCATCATATTTGATTATTGAAGCATTTTGATTACCGATCTTGCAACAGCCTCCCGATGAAACCGTATAATAATACGATACAGTGTACAGTCTGGTTTCAAATCAGTATAACCACAAGTGATAATAGCAAAATATTTTTTGAAAATCGAATACTAACTTTTTACTAACTTTGATGTGGCATGTTTTGCCCCATCAGAACATAATCAGATGTTAAATGTTTCAGTAAGATAAAACATGTCACTCACTTAAAATATAATATCATGAACATCCAGAAAAAAACATGTTATCCTCAGTGTTCGATATTAATGTGAACATTTTCAAAATGGTAATATTAATTATTGAAAAATATTATTTTTAGTGGTTTTTATCAATGTTATAATTGCATTTTGTACAGAAAAAGTTAAATAACAGAAGAGTAAAGAGACAATGAAAAAAAAATTCAAAGATTTAAAAAAATGCATTTTACGCAATTTATTATTATTATTTTTATCTAATTGATAAAATGGAACATCTTCTACAGCGCCCTTGAGATGAGTAATTCATAAAAATGGCGTAATTCATTAAATAGTCCATTGTTTTGCCGGAAACACTATGATACTTCAACATATTACTGTTAAAATTTAAAACACTGTTATAATATAACAATTTCTTTTAATTCACTGAGAGTGTCGCGACAACTGGTTCGCCAACCGATGTTGGCATCATCAGGTGTTACAATAAATTAAAGTTACAAATGAAAAGACTTACTATTTATAGGACACTAATTGAGCACACTCATGAGTTTTTTGCCCTATAAATAGTAAGTCTTTTCATTTGTAACTTTAATTTATTGTAACAGCTGATGTTGCCAACATCGGTTAGCGAAACAGCTGTCGCGACACTCTCAGTGAATAAAACGAAATTGTGATATTATAACAGTATTTTAAATTTTAACAGTTATATTTATATTTATTTATACATGACGCCAACCGGTTTCGCTTATACCCAAGTTTCGTCAGGACAATATAAAACAATTTTTATTACAATACATATTTTCTTGGTTCCAAACATGTTCCCGGTGATCGTACAATATAATGCTAGTAAGAGCTGGATGACTTGTGCTTAAAGACAATACCAGACCATTGTAGTGGAATAATGATACTGTTACATCAATCCCATTCAATTTGTAGGCTATAGATTATTGTTCACCATGTATGCTGATTAATGGTCTGTGTGGAACAGGAATTAGGGTTATCGCTACGTTTTGTAATTATCGCTACGAGACTTGGCTTACGAAACACTGTGTTAGTGCTAATTGAAATGCCTTTTTAAAAGTTCACGTAGATAATGGTAGACTTAAGTGCAAAATCTCGAATTCGTTTTTGTTTTTAGATGTGCAATTTTGTAATTGTTTATTGGGTTTTTTGAAGGTCGATAATACGTTTTAGAAAATTAGAATTTTAAATAAAATAATAATACACTTTTAGTATTTTGTATTAACACCACTATATTGGGTAACACCAACCGGTTTCGCTCCCACCGGAGCTTCGTCAACCACCCTGACGAAGCTCCGGCGGGAGCGAAACCGCTTGGTGTTACCAAATAAAGTGGTGTTAATACAAATTACTAAAAGTGTATTATTAATTTATTTAATAATTTCACAACACAAATTAAGTGCTTCATACGAAAGATTATAATTTTATTTTAGTATTGCCAAGATAATACAAATGAGTGTATCTATATAATATAATAATGATATACGAGTTAATAATTCAGAAATAGAATTTTAAAATGATATTTTATTGAAAACAATGTTATTTAACATGATCAGTTTCCAATTACGGGTAAAAAACTTCTAAAAAACAAGCGTTTTGAATCGATATAATTATTAATTTAAACTAACTAACTAACCATTACGCCGTCTCCCCGAAAGGGTAGGCAGAAAGAAGCTGCCACACTTCTCTTTCCTGACATATTTCTCTCGATTCCTCAACGAATACGAATGATCGGAGATCGACGTCTTTACGTTCCTAATGTTAAAGTACGTCCAGGGGACAAATACTCATGACTTTAGAAAGTATCTGGTCTTCCTAATGTCGAACCGTCTCTAATGCGTTCCTGGTATTATGTTGAATGTGTATAATATTTCACCTGTACTAAATAGATGCCTTAAACATATATGCTATTTGTAATGTCTTTTGAGTTAATAAACTGATTTGATTTGAAAACATTCATACATCATGTCATGCACGCGCGTCGATTTCTCTGATTCTTCACGTGGCCAACATTCAATATTTGAATTGTGCCACGTTTTCCTCGGTCTTTTTCTATTTCTAGTTCCATTTAAATGGTTAACATATCATTTTTTACCATTCGTTCTTCATTCATTATTTCCATGAGTCCAAACCGTCTTAATGGTCCTTTCATTATTTTGTTCATAACACCATCATTTGCACCGCATTAATAATTAATTTAAATAAGTGTAAAACGTTTTAGCTATTGCCATCAGTAATTATGCAAGTTTTTTTTTATGTAGGTTGTATTGTACATAGAAATGACTTATATAACAGTATTCATATGGCGAATGTCATAATATAATTTATTATCGTTTGACCGCCAGCCACAAGAGTAGGAAGTTGTCAAATATGCAGTTTCACCACTCGACCCAGTTTTTTGTATTGATTTAAACTTAATAAAGATAATAAATGAACAGTCAGTATCCGCAAGAGACATAATAGTCTTATGTCTTATATTACAATACAATGGAATCTTGAGTAGCAAGAGTAGGTACTGGGCAGTACCAGATTAAGCCAGCACGGGCCCTGTACCAAATGTTACCAAGAAACCCGGGTTTTGTATGATAAGAAAATAAATAAAAACGACTTTTACCAAAAACACAATTAAAGGTCCATTTACATTGGACAGTTATTAGCCGATACCGACACGTCACGCGTTTGCGTTGAGCAAATAATCGTTTTGTTTGTTTTGATGGTGTCTTGTTACTTTTAATTAATGCCGATTCCGTTAATATTATACTTTAATTCCGAGATAATCGCCTTCTCCACTTCTTCTTCTTCTTCAAGTGCTCTGTCGGGTCCCCCCAACGTTGGCGATCACCTCGGCGAACCTGTCTCTGTCCTGCGCCGCTTGGAATAGCTCCTCCACACTTCGGATGCCGGTCCACTCCCTCACGTTTTGCAGCCAGGACATTTGTCTCCTTCCGGGCCCTCGGCGTCCCTTAATTTTCCCCTCCAATATCAGTTGGAAAAGGTGGTACTTTTCCCCACGCAGTATATGACCCAGATGTGAGATCTTTCGAACCTTGGTAATAGTTCCCTGTCAACTCTAGCTCGCCTCAGGACTTCGGCATTGGTAACCATGTCTGTCCAGGAAACTCTGAGCATTCGGCGATGAAGCCACATTTCAAATGCTTCCAGTCTGTTCATTGAGTTCACTTGCTACTAATGCTATATAACCAATCCGGCACTGGGTACTGGATTGTTTTTATTAATTTTAAGTACTTTTTTAGACGTTGAAGGTTGCTTTACATGTGAACAATGTATTGTTGATAGAATATGGATAGCTGTATTGTTATATATTTTTAATTGTTTCAAGTGTGAAGTTATTGTTTTTTGAATATGTATTAATCATATTTCCTGTAAAAATATTAATTGTTCTTTCGTAGGTTCTCAAATTATTATTGCTGTAAAATTAATTATTGTTTCATACTTAAAAGCTAGTAACTCTCAGATTTTCAAGGTAGGAACCTACATAAATTGATTTAAAATATGAAAGATCATTTTTTCTTGACCTCTTCTCATTTAAATCAGTTTATACATAATTGAGTATTGTATAGGAAATTCATTGTTTTATCAAAAACATTATGATACAGAAATATTATTAAGTGTTAATTTGGAACACCGTTAAAATTTCACAATTATTTAATTTAAATTCTGTGATTATATCGCGAGACCTCTTTCATCACGTGTCAAAATCAACTAATACTTACCATTTTTTTATATATTTAGAATAAAAAATACTAACATCAAGGATTTATATCAATAATAATATTATTATTAGAATTTATTTACTAATATTATTAGAATTTATATTATAATCTTCAATATAAATAGAATTTATTTTATAATCTCCAAAATAGCTCATTATCATTAAGAAGGAATCTGGTCGTGTCCAGGCTTGAACCGATGTCCCCTCGATCAGGAGCCAAGCGTTCTATCCCTAGACCACCACCCGATTAGGTATACCACCATCGTGTGTTACGATCAACTATCGTAACACCTGATGCCAACATTGGCTGGCGAAACAGCTGTCACGGCAATTTCATAGATTTTCTTCTTCTTCTTCATTGTTGTAGAACTATGTGGTCAGTTCTACAGAGTGTTCATTCTCCTATGAGGTAGATTCTCCAGCTATCCTTCCATCTTTTAAGAGCTCTTCTGCGAGAACGAGTCCCATGAGGCTGATTATGTAGTGCAATAAGGGGAGTCTGGTGGTGTCCATTCTTTGAACATCACCGTCGTACCAGTCCCTTTTTCGCTGTCTTCTTAATCATATAATATCCTCAACTTCACATATCTTTCTTCCCTTCACTTTACCCATTAATATCAATCAAAAGAGGTATTATTTTTCTCCTATTAGCATATGATCCAAATATGAGACCTTTCTAATTTTTACAGCTCTTTATTGGCTCTGACTCTCTGTAGTACGTCTGCATTACTGACCCTATCGGTCCACGGTATACGAAGCATTCTGCGGTAATCCACATCTCAAACACCCCCGACCGGTTCATTACATTCACTTTTAGAGTCCAGGTTTCGCAGCCATATAGTAGAACAGACCATATATAACATTAAATCATTCTTTGTCGGATTTTGAAGTTAAAATTATCGTTGTAAAAGAGGATTTTATTAAATGCGACTAGTGCAACTTCAATTCTGCATTTTATTTCGATGTCCGGGTCAAGCGCTTTAGTGATAATGCTGCCAAGGTATTTAAATTGGTCGAACTTCAGTAAAATCAATAGATGATTTTAAAAATAATATTTTTGTTGTTTGTCAATTCTGTTCAAATACCTAATTAAAGATAATATAAATCGTACCGTTAGTAAATAATGTAATAATTTTACGGCAAACCAGTGATTGCGTCGTTAATTATTGGTTATACACTAAATTGATTGGGTTCCATAATCAAAATAAGTAAATTTAAATATCGAATCCCAACTACACCTGCAATAGTTTCACTACCGTATACTCGCCGTCTCACTACTGTTGCTCTACATAGTTGCCTTGATCGCAATTATTTATTGCGATACCTACCTTATAACGAGTTACACAACACTTTTACAACTTATTTGCCTGTCGACTAACCGGATTACAAACAGAAATACTTAATCCATTTGTAGATCACGTACAGATTCCAAGAGCACATTAAAACGGGTACTTCGCCAAAAAAGCATCAAACGCAAGCATATAAAACATATAAACTCACGTGATAAAACTACTTTTTTACATATATGCTTACTTAATACGTATTTCGATTGTATGTGTCTTTTGTTAATGCGATATTAAACTGCAATTAAAATATGCAAGCGAGTGAAAGTTTTGTATTGATTGTGATTGGTTGTGCTGAAATGATTTTTTTTAAATATAGAACACTCTCGCAAAGTTGACACAAGATTCAGTAGATCCTAATCAGTAGACAGCTGGAACTGTATTTCGCATTTCGAACCACGATTTTGACATCAAACTCGTTCGTACAATGGGCAATTTGTTCGAACCCAATTTTAAAATTATCGAATTGGAATTAAACGCACGTCTAAGAGAGGAATGTAAATGGTATACTCATAGGTAATTTTTCGTAATGATATGCACGTAGATACAATTTTGTTTGAGATGATTACGTCAGTGGTTTCAATAAATTTAATATGATATTGTATATTGTACATGTGCAAACGTTTTTCTTCTCTGCATAAGGTTTACATATAATATCCACAAACACCTCAACGTTATTGCGTCTATAACTGGTTTACAAATTTTTCTGATTGATAGAAAAATTAACTCACAGTTGAAACCATAGAATTTTACATTTCTTACATTCTCCTATATTCGGCATCACTTTGTGTTATAGATTCACATTTAAATAAGTTTTTGAAAACATTGTATTTTCACAACACTTATTTGTACCTTTTACAAACATGTTTCGGGACACAGACTTCCCTTCGTCAGTGTATGACTTTTTAATTTGACTGTTAATATTCATACATTGAAGAAGAGAAGTCTGTGTCCCGAAACATGTTCGCGAAAGGTGCAAAAAAGTGTTGTGAAAATACAATGTTTTCAAAATGTTATTCAAATGTTTCTTACTTATTTATTAATCATTAATACTGTTCAATCCTAATATAAAATTAGTTACGAAAAACTAATTATTACTTTGATATGAAATTATTAAATGTCGATGTTCTACACAAATAAATATTTTTTCTGACCACAGGGTTTCTAAATACGTGAAAAGTAGTTTTGTTTCCAATGTACAACTTACGCTTTTCGAGTAGTCTTAGTGACTAAATAATTAGTACGAATGAAAACGTTTTATTTTCTAGAAGTTTTGTTCTATTTTATGTGAATGACATGTTTCGCCTGTCTTAAGGGATTATCAAATGTCATGGCAACCAATCAAAAATCACCAATGTGATAGTGATTGGTGGCCATGACCAATCATACTTGTCACGTAAAATATAATAAAACTTCTAGAAAACAGACGTTATTACATTATTGTTCAAGAAACAATAAATTTATCAACTTAAATCAATTCATATTAAAGGGACGTGAACAACAATACTTTTTACGAAAGCCATTTTACCGGGAAACACGGTTTTCTTACCAAGAGCCTAATATTGTATCAAACTTTGTTTGTGTGGTCTTAATAAATAAAAAATATTCATTTTGATTAAATATAATTATTCAATTATTTAAAATGTGATCTGTTTAAGTATTTACATATGATACATGCTGCATAATGATGTTTTTGATTATGAAATTAATTAATAAACTTAAGTACGATGGAGTGAGTTCAATTCAATTAAACATTTGTGAAAAATGATGAGACTTGAAAATAAAGTTTCTCAAATCGAATTCACCATCATCTAGCCAGTAGTGACATGTGATTCTGAGTCATGGACAATGAATGACTCAAGAACAACAAAGAATTTACAGGTTTAATAATAAGATCCTGAAAATGATGCTGAGACCAAGACCTGGTGTTGCACCGGGAACTAGGAGTCATAGGGTCAACCAAGAGATCCGTACGATGATCCAGTAGCACCTTATAACTAGCACCATGAGAGCCGGTCGCCCAATATGGATTGGGCACGTATGCCGAGCCGGAGAGATCAAAATAGTCAAGTACGCGTCAAGACCAAGTAGAGTAAGACCTCTAGGAAGGCCTAGACAGTACCTAATGGCTAATGTTCTGGCTTATCTCTCTAGGTTGGGTGAATCTGACTGCTGGGAGCAAAAGGCGCAGGATCGA
The DNA here is from genome assembly GCA_022606425.2 of Lepidostoma basale. Classification (NCBI taxonomy): domain Eukaryota; kingdom Metazoa; phylum Arthropoda; class Insecta; order Trichoptera; family Lepidostomatidae; genus Lepidostoma; species Lepidostoma basale. The sequence continues at coordinate 256,752 of JAHDVF020001541.1, read as the reverse complement.
GGAGCTCGAAGGAAAATCATCAAGGAGGCTAAATCTCTTCAAGAGTTTTATGGGCATAGGAAGTAAGTACGTTATTAATCGAATTAGAGCGAATTATATTGACATTTTAAATATCCTAAAGCTTGTTTTATAATACAGTTATTTGTTTTTGGGTAACATACAGCGAATAAGTATATAAATAAAAATACATAAAAAAGTACTCAAATAAGGCAAGTTACATCTTTCCACAAATATAAATGAATGAACAGAGTTAACATTATAGACTTATGAAACGAGATTTAACTAAACTATAATGAACATAAAAATGAACAAAAATATAATAATAATAATAAAAGTAAAGGAATATAACATTATAGCACTATACACACCGAAAAGTTGCTGCATATATTTTTTTAAAAACATAAGCGTTTAGGTGAAAAACATCGATTGCATTAAAAGATTTGTTATAAGTGTCGCATATCCGGTACATTGCCGCGCTCTGAGCGTAATTGGTGCGATAAGCAGGAAGGTGGAATAATTGGTTCGCGTTGTGTCTTGTACGAAAATTTAATACGATACTTTTATAATAATATTATTGTATTTTTTATTTTATGTACAGATCTCTACTGTGAAAGAAAACTTAATTAATTTAACAGAATTCTATTGTTAATTTATAACAATATAACAATTAATCTATTTTTCATAATATAATTACTTTGGGCCACCAGCGTATAAACTAAACGAATAAAAAGCACACGTATTTTAACAAAACACAATACTTAAACAACAGATTAATTATGAGAAAAAAGTAATTAGCAAGAGTAAAACACAGGTAGACATTTTGAACAAGAACGATTTTGTTTTCATTATTTACGTGAGCCCGTCTGATAGAGAACATAATTGAATGCAATGCATGTTCAATGAAACCAAATCTATCTCACGAGTCGATTTCCACGGCACAGGAAAACGGACTTTATTGTCTTTTCGAACAATACTGGCTGAGCTACTGCTGGCGTACCGTATTGTGATTTATTCGATTTATTCTAAAGATAACGTATTTTTTCTATTACAAGCGTGATCATACTTATCTAAAAACACAATACACAAGTGAATAAAACAATACTACAAATCAATTGTTTCTTTATAACTTATATAAATTCGTAAACGCTTACCGGAAATATTGTATTGAATGCACGGAAGTATAAAACACGATAAACGTAAATTAATTAATTAGATATTAATGATAACATCCGCTTTTAAAAAAATCAAATAAATTTTTTTGATCCTTATAACATGTAAATGTAGTTTATTTCAATTTTCAAGACCAAAGACAGAGTGATTTTTTCAAATTGTCACCGTCGAGAATCGAACCCGGGATCTTAGTTTGGCAGTCAAATATGTTTCCACTTTGCTACGAAGACAACTGAAATCATATTTATAAAATACCTTATCTTGTGTGGAGATATTTATTTATTATTTTGTTGAATCACTCTTTATACTCGTATCATTACAGCGCGAGCCAAATCGATGTTAAGGGTATAGCTATCATATTGATTCTTGTGACATGTGATAGGTAGCTAATCTATCGCCATTTTATTGTCACGTGAAATCTGAACCAGACTAAGATAGTGTGACAATCACACTGCCATCGCCGGGAATCGAACCTGTAACCTTCGGGTGGCAGTCAAAGCACTTATCACTCGGCCACGAAAGTCGCATATATGAGATCATTCAATTTATGATAATGGAAAAGATTGAAGAACAACACGGACATGGCAGAAAGCAAAAACGTTTTAGTTGCAAATAATTGGATACTGAACTGGAATACGAGTATTGAAGAGTTATTTCGGGTGGCTCAAGACAGATAATCGTCTGAAAAAAGTAATCCTATATCGAATCAATCTGATATTATGGTACAGAAGGAAAAATAATTTATAAAATGATCTGTATTATAGATTTTTCTTCGTATTCTCATTTTAGACCTTTGACCTGTTCCTATAGTCAGGCTGACTTCTCTTGGGAGGTTGACTCCCAGCTTTCCCTCCATCTCTTTGGCCCTCTTTCAGGGGACGATAGCCAACAGGAATCTGATGCGCCACAACGTGTGGGATTCTGTAAGAGTCCATCCTCTGCACGTGCGCATTCTAGTATCTTCTGCGTTGTCTGCTTCGTCTTACGATACCTTCCACCTTGCAGATTTCGTGAATAGCCGTGTTTCTCACTCTATCTCGAAGAGTCTTTCCTGCTATTGACCTTTATCCGTCCGTATGTCTGCCACCCGCACTTTAGTCTTCGTTCTTGTGGTATCCGCTCTGGTCTCAATGCCATATGTCAATGTATGTCTTACGCATGTTTTGTTTATATATAATAGCAGTTTTATTATATTTAATAGGAGTGAACTAAAATTTTGATCTAGTTAAAGTGAAGATGCCATGTTTTGAAGCAGCGAGTCGTTATATTTAATTACCAATTCATTCAATACTAGTTTTATAAAATGTGTACCGTTAGTAATTGAAACCAATAACCCACATTCAGCAATTTTTATGATCAACTTTAATAGACAGTTGTGTTATGCATGTAATAAATTCAGAACTTGCATTATTAATAATAATTATAATAAACTATACATTGTTTAATCACCAGTTTAAGAATTAATTATCTCGATTCTGTACCTATTGCATGAAACATAAAACAAAATTATGAAAGTGGTTCGTATTTAATACAAAAATAAGATTTATTACCTCAGGAAAATATGGACTGCCATAAATCGTTTCACAGACCATTTTATAAAATGTTAGCCGCTGAAAATTCTCGGTGGTTAAAACAAGTGTGTATGCAACTTTAATATGATACGAAATACGTTATAAAAATCAATATTTTTGTGGCATAGCCTTGTATATAAACGTAATTTTCGCTCTCACTCTTGATATTAAGAAATGGTCACTAAGATAGTTTGGACATATGAAACAATGAATGAGTGAAAAATTGTTTAAGAGATAAGTACAAATAGAGTAAATGGTAAATAAAGTCAGAGAAGGCTAAGGAAAACAAGAAATGACCAAATTTATCAATTTTTAAAAGCCGGCTATGTTCGGAACACGATTGTATGAAGAAGAAAAGAGGCGAAAGTTATATCTGGATGCAAAAGTGTGGAGGTTCATTATTTCTGTCTGAAACGGTGTGATGGTAAGTTAGTTTTTTTAAATATAATACAATTATCTATTTTTAAAAACAATCAGCTTGACCTGCGCTATGATGTTGAGCCCAAACAAGTAGTTATGAAAATTCATGTTTTCAATTTGTTTTTGCAGAAGGTTTGTTTTATTCCTATATTATTTATTGAAATGAAATATTATTAAAGAAAACGTAATTTTCTATTTAATGACACCGATGACGATAGCAGGCAAGACACTGAGAGATCTCGTGAGGAACACCAGAATAAGTTAGATATGTGGGGTTATTATAAGATGGAGCAGACAGCAAAAAAGAGACTAGTGCGGTCATGTTCAAAGAATGGACACCACCAAACTCCCCTATATTGCACTACATAATCAGTCTCATGGGACTCGCCCTCGTAGAAGACCTCCTAAAATATGGAAGGACAGCTGGGAGTCTACATCACAGGGGGGTAACATTCCGGAGAACAGACCACACAGGTCTATCTACACCAAAGAAAAAGAAGAAGAAGGAGTAATTTTTCTAGAAGTCTCGTTATATTTACTAGGAGTGACGTTATTGACTTAAATTAAGAAATATTCTTCAGATAATCAAGTAACAAGGCGAAACATGTCACCTCCATAGAATGTTGTAAACGTATTTTCGGAAACACACGTTTTCTTTGTGTCATAACATTCGTCTGGCAACAATAAATACGTCGCCATACTCTGTATTGTTTTTAAAATCATGAAAACCTCTGTATTAAAAATTAATAAGAATGAAAACGTCTGTTATCTATATTTTATAGGAATGCCAAATTTGATATTTGATAATACCTAATGCTAGAATATTTGATAATGCTTTAGCTATGCGAAATATGTATATAATAAAACTTCTATAAAACAGACTTTTTCTGATGTAGCAATCATTATCAAACTGTTGACAAAACCACAAATGTTAATACTTTAGTAATTATATCAAATGTAATAATATCTTCTCTATTCATATTATCATTATTTTGATTTTAATGATTTGTTTATATATAATATAATTACATAATTTTTTTATCTCCAATCTACTAAATTTACTATGATGCCATATAATCTTTAAATGTGTATATAATATCATGGAAACATCAAAGTTAAAAGTCATAAAAAAAACAAAGGAATATCTATTGTTTCTTGAACAATGATGTAAAACTCCATATTAATTGTTTAATATGAACGAAAACATCGGTTTTATAGAAGTTCTATTATATTTTATGGGAATGACATGTCTTGCCAACATTTCACCATAACATTTGTTAATACTCTAGCAAGGTAAAAATGTTTCCCGTAAAATATAATAAAACTTCTAAAAAACAGACATTTTTATTCATATAAAACAAAAGAATATCAATTGAAATAATAATTTATCAATATGAATTTAATACCTAGAAAACATTCGTTAATTCCCTAGCAAGATAAAAATGTTTCCTGTATAATATAATAAAACTTCTATAAAACAAGACATTTTCATTTTTATATTGATTTAATAAAAAATGGTTTGATTCCTGTGGTGCTCCTGTAAATTTGGAGATATTTCTTGTATAAGTAAATAGTTTTGGTCAATTTGATTGTTGCCGCACTTCATGATTTGTGACACAAAATATGTTTTCACTCTTCTGATGTTAAAATAATACAAGTTTTTTCGTTTATAAAAATAATTTTGACAGGTGTAAAAATATTTTTTTCATTTGTTCCAATGACAATTTGAATAAATTCTTCAATCAAATTTTCAAGTTTTTGATGGTGTTGGATTATTTTAAGTTCCTAATTAAAATGAAAACAGTGGAATAAACAATTAAATAAACACAAATGTCCGGATCGTCCAGCTGACGACAAGTGCACCATCTATGTGTTAAATAATTTTTATGTGTTATTTTTTTTATATATCATTGTATTTTATATAATTTGTTTTAGATTTATTATGTAGACGTTGAATGATCGAAGTGTGCGCGGGAGGTGCCTTTTGGTGGCGATGAGGTTCGCAACCCATCACACCGCGTCTCTCGCGTTGGCGAAAAGAGAAGGATGGAGTGCAGCATCGATTAAAGTGTTGCAGTCCATTCTTTCTGTCTACCCTTTCGGGGAAACGGCGTGATGGTTAGTTAGTTAGTTAGTTTATTTTTAACCTGAATTTTAAAACATACACGTTTCCGACAGTATCGATTAAGCATGAAATATATTGAATTATTACATATTATACAAACTCTCGAATTGGGAATTAGGCAAACAACATCAACTATGGCGCAATTCTCGATATTCTATTATTTTAAATTGTTTACAAATTACACGAGAATTTAATGAGCTCACAAATAAACAAAATATTGAACTCAACGTAAATGAATTTCGAATGCAATCGAAATATCCGCCTAATGATGGAGATACCCAATTAATCGTAATTGTGATTCCGGTACGCGTTACATTTCGGTACCGCCGCAATTGATTTACTCGCTACAAGTCATATCTGCAGAGGTATCTGCATTCGTGAGATAATAGCATACAATACAAATAATGGTCGCAGTTTGCAACTGGTTCTCTGGTATAAAGATAATCGTCGATGGCCCGAGGCAGTCACAGGAGCATACGAAAGGAGCCGATATCCACAAAACACGTTATACAGAAGCGCATAGTAAACTTAACTGCAATCATCCACACTCATACAATTGCCACAATAACGATGTTTCAATTAACATGATCGTATTGAGTTTTGCTCAAACTCACTTTGCCGCGAAAGCAAAACGATAATTAAAGTTACACGGTTGAATACAATCACCGTGCTGGATATGAAGTCCTGGTATCTAAAAAATTACAGGACATAAATATTTTTCATACAATTTGTATTTCAAGCGGCGTTTATCTTCAGAAGCTTTCTTAGAATCGGTGTCTATGCTTTGCAGTTATTTTTTACACGTATAGTAATCAACAAAACTATTTTTTAAATATTTGTAAGGACTTGAGCAATTATTTTAACATTACATGAAAGATATCACAGATATTAATACTACATTGTAGGTAGTACGACATTAAAAGATATATTGTTTTCCTAGTTAAACGATTTGTTCACTAGTAAGAATATTTCCGTGAGTAGACATTGGCAAGTGCAATTATTCGCTTTGTACACAACCCCTGTAAGTCAACTTCCGCAAGTTAAGCTAGTTTGCATAACTCGTCGCATTTTGTGCGTAACAACTTACAGAGAGTGATCAGAGAGTGAAAGGCATTAATTGTTTTACGCAACATTTACTATAAACCAATGCGTAGGTTGTCTTACTAACTAACTAACTAACCATCACGCCGTCTCCCCGAAGGGGTAGGCAGAAAGAATGGACTGCCACACTTTTCTTTCCTGACATATTTCTCTCTTCCTCAACATTCATACATCGTGTCATGCACGCGCGTCGATTTCTCTGACTCCTCACATGCCCGACATTCAATATTTGATTTATTTGATCGTGCCACGTTTTCCTCGGTCTTCCTCTATTTCTGGTTACATTTACATCGTTAACATAATTTTTTTTTACCATTATTTCTTCATTCATTCTTTCCATATGTCCAAACCATCTTAATGAACCTTTCATTATTTTGTTCATAACACCATCATTCGTACCGCATTCACTTCTTACATTTTCATTCAACACTATATCACACAGAGAGTATCGCACATTCGTCTAAGAGATCTCATTTCTATTACATTTATTCTACTTTCATCCTTCTTTTGCGTAGGTTGTCACGGTTGATATATTCTATTTTTCTTTAGATCATGGGTATGCCCGCGTCGGGTGGTACGCTCATCAACCAACTCGTTGCAAACTTCATATTCAGGGTTTTTGATCAACAACCCTGAAGATGAAGCTTTATGTTATAATACTTCTTCTTCTTCTTGTTCCTTATATCGAAGGTTGAAAAAAAAAGGCTGTTAATTTGAATGCATCAGCTCTCAACAAGGATCTTGTGCTGCAAATGAACCATTCATGAAAGTCTTTTAGCCATGATTTTCGTCTCCCGACACTTCGTTTTCCTTAAATTTTACCCAGGATAATCAATCGCAGGCTTTGTGTTTATCGTTTGTCAAGCCGTTCCCTAAGTATTTAAGTATTTAAGTTTTATTCGCTGTGCAATTATATTAGTTATTTTTAATAAATTATTCTATTCCATTATTTAGTAAACGAAGTAAATAAATAAATAAATATTTTTTAAATATTTTTCTCCTGATTTTTCGTTTCCTTTAATGATTAAAAATGTAAAAATAGTATTGTTTGTAAGAAACAGAGAAAATGGAAATTATCACTTCACGTTTTTCGTCATATAAATTGTTTTTTTTTATTGTTATTTTTTAAAAAGTTTAATGATACCAAGGATTTAAATCAATGGTATTACAATTTATTTTATAATCTTCAATATATTTAGAACATAACTCATTATTATGAAGAAAGAATCTGGTCAAGTCTCGAACCCAAGTACCCTGGATCATGAACCAAGCATTTTATTCCGTAGATTACGGGACGGAACGATTGGTTCGGAATCACGATTTTTTTTATAAAATTTAAATTTAATGAATCTATTTTTTCGGAATCTTTAAAGGCGCAGGATCGAGGAGCTTGCAGGAAAATCGTGAATATGGTCGTGGATAAAATATGCAACTAAAAATATCGTAAAGTTTAAGAATAAGCGAATACATTAAAAATCCTCAATTTGTGTGCAACCTATTTAAAAAAAATATTGTTCACTTGTATTAAATAACTATTTTATAAACGTTGAAAAAATTTGAGGAGACATAGAATTTAGTGTATATATTAATATGTGATAATTTGTTTAAATTTGCCTACTACTTTTTTTTAATTGAAACCCAATTTTTTTTTAATTAGGCAGATATATTTCTCCAGCTGATTGCGGGCGTTTTATTAATAATGAATTTGTTTTCATTTCCGTCCTCATTAATGCGTCCATTGAACAAAGCGCAATCAAATAGCGAACGCGAAAGTAATTAATAGGCGAACTAATACCACACCGCCGCGAGCGAATCGCGAAGAAATTGGAAATTATTTTGTGTACGGTTTTTTCGGTTCACCCGGTGTTTATTGCGGCGGGGCGTGTCCCCCAACAGACATTAATATTTATAATAATAAGTAGAGTGGGAAGCAACTGGCCTACAGGTCGAACATTTCCACTCCTTCAGGCCCAGAGGTACGACTTTTGCAGTGGCCTTGCTGGTATAATGTAAAAAGTTGATGGTATGTATTGTACTAAAAATTCATGTTGTGTTCTTTGGGTCTAGTGGTGTCCATTGAACCGTTTGCCATCTACTAAATCTTCAAATTTTGGCGATCTTTTTGTGTATTTTTTAATTTCTGTGAAATTCTCGCGATAACTCTTTTCCCAACCGATGTTGGCATCATCAAGTACTACAATCAAACCAATCGGATGATTCTAATATTGTTTGGCCAAAAAGCTGTCGACACAATTTCATAGAAATTAGATAAATAAATGTTGATATTATTACAGTGTTTGGATTCTTTTACAATGTTTCTAATATGTAGAATCAAATCCTTATTAATGAAGATGTTTTAAATTAAAAAAAATATAAATTTTTTTTTTATACAAATCTTTTAAAATTGCATATTTAGTCAAAATCCACTAATGTTTGTGTCTTCGATCGGTTTTTAGCAGCTCGCTGCCATCTTCTGGTATATCATAAATTGGCAGCGAGTTGCCGAAACTGGTCGATGACAAAAACATTAGTGGATTTTAACTAAACATATATTTAAAAAATATTTTTTTACAAAAAAAGATATTTATTATTTTGAAAAACGTTTTTCAAGATTTTTATTTTCATTATTTACAATGAAATTTCGCCATGAAATATCAAATAAAAAAAATATGTTTTAAATTAGTTAAAACTTATAGAGATGGAATCGATAAGTAACATATTGTTTAACTAAAAAAATCTTTTAATTAAAAACGTATTTTTAAATTAGCTTATCATGCAATTCTGGGTTGAAAGGTGTAATCGGTTTCTTAAACACGATGTTCGGAGTATAGGGGTGGGTGGTACAGCGGGGCAGGATACCATTCCTCGGGACTTTTTGCATCATACCGCGTTATTTATTGTTTTGCAAATGCAATACATTCGAGGACGATATTCGCGGATGCCCGTGAGATATTTGAGGAATATGTTATCGTTTTGTTTATGCGATTATTTCATTCGGATTGGCCGCTCTTAACGAGTGAATAAGTCATAAGTCATAAAGCGGAACAACGGTAAAGGGTACAAGAAATAATTCGAAAATTGGTTGCACAGTATTCGCTTTGTAGAAATATATAAAGCATAGTGACTATAGCTAAAGGTTGAATTAAATCATGTTATGTTTATAGAGACTTTGGAGCAAGTGAGTAAATTTGTGTATTTAGGTATAATATTTAGCATGTTCACAGCGGATGGCCGAACGTCGGTAACAAAAAAATATTAATTCGTGGCAGAGTGGTAAGAGCTCTAGACTGTTATACCGAAGGTTCCGGGTTTGATTCCCGCCGACGGAATTGTGATTCCCACACTGTCTTGTTTGGTCTGGTGTAGAATTAACGTGACAATAAAATGACGATAGATTAGCTACCTATCACATGTCACGAGAATCAAACGACCTGTTGCATACAAAAAAATACTTACATAAAAAAATTAAAGCGATAACGACCGTTCACAATGGAATTATCGTACCAACTTCTTTGTATGTAAACGAAGCATGGAACTGGCAGAAGAAGGATGAGAGCAGAATAAATGCGGTAGAGATGGGGTCCCTAAGACGTAGGTGTGGTAGAACGATATACGACATAATCTCAATTGCTGATATAAGAAAGGAATGTAGAGCGGAAGAAGGTATTATCAACAAAATAGTGAAATGATCGCCGCGTTGGTTCGGACATATGGAGCGCATGGATGGAGAAAGAATGGTTAAGAAATTATACGTTAATAATGTAATTGGAGTACAGAGTCGAGGTAGACCTAGGAAATCATGACATGACCAAATTAATCGAATTTTAAAGGTTGGCCATGTTAGAAGTCGGAAGAATCGACGTGTGTGTATAACTCGTTGTATGAATGTGGAGGAAACTAGAGAAGTGTGTCAGGATAGAGTAGTGTGGCTGCCCATTCTCTCGCCTACCCTTGCGGGGAAACGGCGCGATGGTTAGTTAGTTAGTTAGTTTTTATTAATACAAATGGAATGGTCTATTTTTTATATTTTCACAAGATTTAGTTTCTTTTAATAGGAATAACATGTTTCGTCTTGCTTATGATGTTTGATATTGCTTTCTTCTTTGCAATTTTAATTTGAGGGATGTTTGCAGCAAGCCTTGCATCGGTCTTCTTCAGACCTCTTCAGCTCAACATATGAGATGCAGTTCATATCCTCGCACACCTGTTTCAGATACTCCCGTCGGGGGTGTCCCCTTTATCCAACCATACTCTTTATTATGTCAAATGCCTTAGTAAAGCTAAACGTGTCATTCACATAACATATTGTAAAACTTGTAGAAAATATACATTTTCATTCTTATTAATTACATGATATTGATTTTTATTTTTGTACGTATTTTCATTACAAGTTCTATTATAGTCGAGGTCAAGGCCACAATTGAAAGAGTACCTTACCGTAGTACTACAAGTAGCTTAGCAGTGTGAGTTGTATTTAGAAAACGAAGGGATAATCTTTAGTGCTCTCTTCTTTCTCTTTGCCATTTCCCATCATCTGGGGTCGGCCCTCCTCGTACGAAAACGCCAAACTTTCCTATTTTCACTCATTTCCACTGTCAGGTTCTCGCGTTGGAGCTCCTTTTCCATGTTGGCCCACCATGTTGCCATTGGGCGACCTCTTCTTCTTGGTTTTGTGGGAATGCTGAGGGCTTTTTGGACAATGTGTTCGCTGTCTCTTCGCATCACATGACCGTACCACCGGAGTCGAGATTCTCTTAATTTTTCCGTTATTGGGGCAACCTTAAAGCTACCCCTCACGTATTCGTTCCTAACGTGGTCCAGCCTTGTGACGCCTCCTGCCCACCTCAACATTTTCATCTCGGCAGCGTGGACTCGACTTTCGTGGACTTTTTTGTTGGTCCAGCACTCTGCTCCATATAGCATGGCGGGCCTCACTGCAGTCTTATAGACTCTGCCCTTAGTTCTTTAGTGCGATAAATAGAAGGGATAATCTTTAGTGCGATCGGTCTTATTTTTATAGATTTTTTACGAGGATACGAACTGGATTATCTAATTAGGAAATAATCAGATAACATCTGTTTTAATTTATTCCCGCGCTATCAGGCATATAATGGCAACCGAAGCACTTCAATCCCATTTTGGGGATTTCATTAAAACACAGCGTTATTGAGAAACATTACCGCCGACATAAAAATTCACTCCATTCGCGTGTTAACTGTTTTTTAGGTTAATGTATAAGTTCTTCCATTAATTAGGGCTACGGAGCATTTAAAGATACCCCGAATGGCTGACGGAAACCAAAAAATAACAGTCATTTATTTTCTTTTAATTAAGTCACCAACATGCGACAAAAAGCGTATTTTATATTTATGGTTTAGAGGACAATGGACAGTTAGGTAAGCTTTGATGCTTAAAGTAAGCGTTTGGTACGGAAATGTTAGGAATCCAACCGTGCTTAAAATATAGCTTTTGTTGTATTATAATATAAATATTTTAAATAGTCAATAAAAGATTTTTTTAAAGTTGAAATTATAAGCAGTGAATGCAGTGCGAATAAAAGCGTTATAAATAAAATAACAAAAGGTTCATTCTGATAGTTTGGATTCGTTGAAAGAATTAATGAAAAAAGTAATGGTTAAAGAAAGCATACGTCAACGACTTTAATTGAATACGAAATTGGAAAATACATAGGAAAACGTGGCATGATCAAGTTAATTAAATATTAAATGTCGACCACGTGAGGAGTCGTAGAACGACCATCGTGGCAGCGTGGTAAGAGCTCTGACTTCCATATCAAAGGTCCCGGGTTCGATTCCCGGCGATGGCAGTGTGATTGTCACACTGTCTTTGGTCTGGTGTAGGCAATAAAATGGCGATAGATTGGCTACCTATTACATGTCATGTGAGTCATCAATATAATAGCTAAAAATAATGTGTATGCAGTAATTGGGTTCAAACGATCTGCTGTATACAAGGAAAAAAAATAAAAAAATTCTACGTAAATGATTGATGAATGTTGAGAAATCTACAGAAATATAATATGTCAGGTAAGAACGGTGTGTTGGTCCATTGTTTCTGCTTACTCCTTCAGAGGGAAGGCGTGATAGTATGATATTTACCAATATTATATTTAATAAATACATATAAAAACTCTATGAATTATTGCATATTCCATTTGTGTAGCTATTACTTTTGACATGAATATTTTTTATTTTTGGTTATAACCATTACCCCCAAGAAATAATGAACTTGGTATTTCATGTTATTAAAAGTACGTTAAGAAGACAACTTCTCCTGAATTTAGAGAGTATCTTGTCTTCCTAATGTCGATCCATATCTCATGTGTTCCTGGCATTATATACTATTGGTATATATTATTTTTGCTGTACTCAATAGATCCAAAAAAAATTGTTTGTAATATCTTTTGAACTAAGAAACTGATGTGAATTTGTATTTCAATTTAAATAATATCACTTAAGTATTAAAATATGTTTTATATTTATTTTTCATAAAACAATGATGCACGTATTTTTAAGAATTTAAATAAAAACTACTGTTCTGAAATCCTTGAAATTTTGACTCATTGAGTTTTCAAAACTGCCGATTCAATGAGTGTACACTCGGTGATGGTTGAAGCGTGGACAATAAATTCTGTTAAATGTTAGTCGCTTCCTCACGAACACACCCCTTACAATACACAATTACAGAAAACAATCGTCGCCACCCCATTATTTTTAATTTTTCCGTCCACTAACCCACTCTTTCGATCTTATTTTTAAACTACTATAATTTGTTTAAGACTTTATATATATTTCAATTTCATATAAAACTTCAAATAGGATACTTAGAATGATCCTGGGACCCAGACCCGGTGTTGCAGCGGGAACTTGGAGGCATAGGACCAACCAAGAGATCCGTACGATGACCCAGCAGCCCCTTATAACGAGCATCGTGAGAGCCGGTCGCCTAGTATGGATTGGGCACGTATGCCGAGCCGAAGAGACCAGAGCAATCAAGACCCTGTACGCATCTAGACCGACTGGAGACCTCTAGGAAGGCCTAGACAGCACCTAATAGACAATGTTCTGGCTGACCTGGCTAAGTTGTTGGCTTGAAATCTGGCTGACCTGGGAGCAAAAAGCGCAGGATCGAGGAGCTTGGCGAAAAATCATCAAGGAGGCTAAAACTCTTCAAGAGTTGTATGGCCATAGGAAGTAAGTAAGTAAGTATAAAAGAATTCAAATGTATTTCATTATAACGAGAAACTTTATTTTTCTATAGTAAAAATATATTTAAAATATTGAATGCAGTGCGAATGTGATGAACAAACTAGTGAAAGGATCATTATAATGAGTTTGATACACGGAAACAATGAATGAAGAAAAAATGGTAAAGAAAGTTCTCGTATATGTAAACGGCGTAAACGAAACTTACAAGGCTGGAAATATAAGAAGGCCGAGGAAAACGCGGCACGATATAAATATTAAATGTCAGACACTTAAAGAGTCGGAGAAATTGACGTGCATCCATGACACGATGTTTGAATATTGAGGAATAAGACAAGTCAGATATTAATAAATCAAATATTACAAATCGGCCACGCGAGGAGTCAGAGTAATCGACGTGCGTGCATGAGATGTATGAAACAAACAAACAAACAAACAAACAAACCATCACGCCGTTTCCCCGCAGGGGTAGGCAGAGAGAATGGACCGCCACACTACTCTATCCTGGCAAACCTCTCTAGCTTCCCTCCACATTCATACAACGAGTCATACACGCACGTCGATTCCTCCGACTTCTAACATGACCAACCTTTAAAATTTGATTAATTTGGTCATGCCATGTTTTCCTCGGTCTGCCTCGACTTCGCACCCCATTTACATCATTAACGTATACTTTCTTAACCATTCTTTCTCCATCCATGCGTTCCATATGTCCGAACCAACGCAGCGATCCTTTCATAATTTTGTTCATTATACCTTCTTCCGCTCTACATTCCTTTCTTATATCAGCATTTGAGATTCTGTCGTATATCGTTCTACCACACATACCTCTTAGGGACCTCATCTCTACCGCATTTATTCTACTCTCATCCTTCTTTTGCCAGTTCCATGCTTCGCTTCGCTTCCATACATTAATACCATACATGAGATGTATGAATGTTCATGAATCGAGGTAAGTATATCATGAAAGATCAGTGTGGTGGTCCATTCTTTCCATCTACCCCTTCAGAGAGATGGCGTGATCGGTAGTTAGGTAAACATTGAATGACTTTTAATAGGAAAAAAAGCACTTACAGCAATGATTTTAAAAATGGTAAACTAATAAATTATTTTATATATATAATATAATCATTTTTTACTTCCTCTGTTATAAGTTTATAAAATTGTGACCTAACCTCTTTTACATTTTCACAACATATATAATACACTACACACATCTCATAACAAAACTATTTAATTCAATATTCATAAATAATGTCTTTGCGATTAAGCACGCATGTTTCGTTTTAATCGAAATTATTTCGGTACAAACAATTTACTTTTGAGCCGATTTCAACGTTATATAAACCAGTGACGGCACGTGCCTTTAAAATGCTTTTCTAAAATATTTATTAATAAAATCGTTTCTACTGTTAAGCATTAAAAATGATAACCTTCTGACTTAATTGCGTACCAATTATCAACAAAACTTCTAATTACGGCTCACACACCTAGCCCGTTTTCATCAATGTTATAATTCATTTAATAATTAGCTAACTAATTATACCTTCTGCCTTTTGTCAAGGGGTAGGTACGTAGAAAGAATGGACCGCCACACAATATATTCCAAATATACTTCCCTCACTTTATCATCATTCATACAAACGATTTCTCGGACTCTTTACGTGGCCGACATGTATACACGATTGAAATTAAAGGTAAGTAGCAAGAAACAGAGGGAGACTGAGAAAAACTACGTCTTCCTCTATTTCTAGCTCCGTTTACATATAATTTCTTCACCATTCTATCTTCATTAATTCTTTCGATATTCCCAAACCATCATAATAAACCTTTCATAATTTTGTTCATCACACAGTTCATTGTTTTGGGCAAAATACTATGAAACTTCAACATTATTAATACCGTTTATATTTATAACACTATTATGATATTTAAAAAAATATTATTCGCGAATTGGTCGAAATCGGAACATCAGTTGGCGAAACAATTGTCGCGACAATTGTTTTGCCAACCGATGTTAGCATTAAAGGTGTTACAAACAACTTTTCAATAAATCACTTTCATTCGCACCACATTTATGTTCTTATATTTGCATTTGACTCTATCATGTACAGATTGAGGTGATAAGTTTGAGTAATACCATATGATATCATAGAAAAAATTCACGGGCTGCTCTTGCGCTGAACAGTTATAATGCTCGGCATTTCAAAACGCGAAAATAAATAAGAGAAACGATTTATATAATGTTATCCTTAGGGTAGACAAGTTCATAATAGGTGAGTAATTTGCTGGACTGGTTCACTCCAATTACCGGTTAATACGACGTCTCTTCCTGCGACTTGGTCTCTTTGCTTATCATTTAATGAACAAAAACATTTATAAGCATTTCTGCAAAGACTGAACATGATATTTAAAAACGTAAAAAAAAAATTATCGCATATTTTTTTGTTGATACCATTTGACGGTCATTTGTCAGGGCGCCACACGGAGGATTTAGAATTCGATTCTAGTGAAAAAATACAATAATTTTGTTCATATTACCTGTTGTACTAAACCGTATCACCTGTGTACAAAAAAGTGGAAAGCATGGGAAACTACCAAATTGTAAAGGTCCAAGTGGCAACCAGAAAATATGTTAATTTGCTACAAACCAATCCAATTTAGCAATTTAACATTCTATTAAATCTATTTAACCGCCCTACCTTCAGGTAATTTTCCGAGAAACGTACAAAAAAAAACAAGTTTTTTATTAATGAAATTTAATTATATATCAATTACATTTTTTTAAATTACAAAACGTCAAATACTCGGCCGCACACTTCGCCTGCCCCTTGTAAAACTATCATATTTATGAAGACTTGTACTCAAGTGTTGTTGGCACACGCGCATATCCCTAACAGTTTGTACATATTAGGTACCTACATTGCTTTTTCTCAAGCACGTACGTGATACTGGATAGCGCAGAATGGAACAGTCAAAGTGAACGTATCACGTACGTTCAAATAGGTAGGGTGGTTAAATGGGATTCCTTTTTAACGTTGTTTGATTTGCCTTATATGAAAATTGCACACGAACAATGTAATTATTAAAAATAAATTGAATTCTATTTGTACATGCGTAGGAATTACTCAAAAAAGAAATTGCCGTACAAATGAGATACCTATCTTAGACGAATGTGACGACCTTCGTGGCTGAGTGGTAAGAGCTCTGACTGTCATACCGAAAGTTCTGGGTTCGATTCCCGGCATTAGCAGTGTAATTGTCACACTGCCTTTGGTCTGGTGGAATTCACGTGGCAATAAAATGGCGATAGATTAGCTACCTATCATATAGGTATGTCATAAGAATGAATATAATAGCTATACACTTTACATTGATTTGGTTCACGCTGTAATGATATAAAGAGCGATTCAACAAAATCATACTAATTATAATTAAATCTGTATATTACTTACTTGATTATCAGCCGACTGTCGTCCACTTCTAAATGTAGGCCTCTCCCAAAGCACGCCACTGCCGCCTATCCATTGCCATTCTCATCCTTCCACGG
Source organism: Lepidostoma basale (assembly GCA_022606425.2). NCBI lineage: Eukaryota > Metazoa > Arthropoda > Insecta > Trichoptera > Lepidostomatidae > Lepidostoma > Lepidostoma basale. Next base: position 239,589 of record JAHDVF020001541.1, on the reverse strand, counting down.
CAGCAATCCTTACGATATCGTAGATCCAGTGAGCAGAAGGACGTCCAACTGTATATGAAAGTGTTAAATACAAATATGAAAATAAAATACAGTGCGAGTGAAAGCATTCTGAACAAAATAATATAAGGTACTTAAAAAAGGTTTGGATACATGGAAATAATGAATGTATTTTTTGTTAGGACGCAAACATCTATTATATAACAGTCATAAAAAAATCATTTTATATCAGATGAGGCACAATTAAATATGTACAAAAAGTTCATACTGGCAGTGTAAATAATATGCACAAGCCTGCAGTGTAAGCAAATGTGAATGAATGAAGAATGATGTGAACGGAACAGGAAATAGAAGAAAGCTGAGGAAAACGTGGCACAATCAAATCAAATACTAATTGTCGACCACGTGAGAAGTCGGAGAAATTGACGTGCGTGCATGATAAGATGTATGAATGTTGAGGGATCGAGAGAAGCATGTCAGGAAAAAAAGTATGGCATTTCATTATTTCATTGATAGTTAGTCAGTTAGAGTTCATGAATGCTTCATTTCAATATTTCAAAGAAAAAAAATTGTTGCCTTACAATTCTATTGCTTTTTTTTGTTGATAAAAACAAGATTTTGTAATAATTTAATAAAACCGGTTTCACCAGGCTGGCTGGCATCGGCAGACTGTCTGTCAGTATACCTGTATGTCAGTATACAGTTTGGCGGTACAACCTTTTAGTCATTCGGAGAGACGGTAGAGTGGTTAGTTTGTTAGCTGTAAATCATATTTTCATATGTTTATTAAAATAAAAAATATGTAATATTGATTTGTTCAACAAATCTATATTACTTGTTAAGCTATACCTAATTTGTTCCCAGTTTTGCATTTTATTCTATTGTGCTAAAAATGTCTACCTAGAACGGGTTACTCCAGTTGGGATTTATTAAAAGCATGTACTTTTTAAATTATCAATAATACAAGTTACCAACATACGTTTAAATACATATAGTTACAAAAGTTGATTTGGGTAGAATCTTACATTGTATACTGGTATTCCATTGTAAGCTTTGCGGTGAAGTTATTCAGGTGTGGTCAATGTTTGGAAAATCCAAGTTTAATTCGTAAGAATTACTCATCGCGTTTTATTTTATATACATTTTTTTTAAATGTTTCAAGATGGAGTGAAAACTGGTCGTTTTTGTCACAGAAAGAAATTTGATAAATTGCATAAACAGTTCGAAAGATCTACAATAATGGGAAGAAGAAGAATTTTAACTATGACAATGCCTCCTTCTACACTGTCTCTTTATGATTTGCATATATTTTTACTTCGATTTATGTTTTTTTAGCCTTAATTGGACCGAAGGAAAATATTTCCCACTTGATAATATGTATATTCTAATAGACACAGGTTTGTATTACCTATACATTGTTATGTAAATATAATTAATATATTTGTCCATAGGATGAAAAAAGTAACAATTCTGAAAGAAGTACGTTCACTGATTATTTTTTGTGCAAATTTTTGTATCTCTCAATTGAAAACAGTTTTATTTAAGATAATTAAATTCCTAACGCCCAATTAGGGTATAATAAAAAATAAATACACCTAAATCTATCATGGAAATAATAACGAATGTTAAAAAAATCTTCTAGAAAACAGGCGTTTTCATTGGTTTTAATGATACGAGTTACTCGTATATAAATTATTACATTTAAATATATCATCATTTAATTTATTACTAGAAATATAATTTATCACTAGAAAATAGACGTTTTCTTTGAGAGTTATAATACATAATTTATTGAATTATTTCATATTCGCATTTGAAATTTTCTTCTGATCCTTTTGTAGAACGGAAATATTAATCAAACAACTCCGTATAACATCGCGAGCACCCTTGAGATGAGTAATTTATAAAAGTAGTGCTCTATTCAATTAATTATTATTTATTATTAATACAATAATTCCCGATTCATCAAAAATTCCCGATTCTGTCATAGAAAGAAGATACATAGAAATATAGAATATCCCAAACATTTCAACCCATTATAAATTTGTGTACCAATGTCGCCTTCATACTGAATTTCCACAGCGAGATCTCCCAAACCGCGGGTTGCCCGCCGCCTTGAGTGTCTTCATGCACCGAATGTCATCTCGTTACGTCATACAGATATAAAATGAGTACGTGAGAGAAGGGAGCGGTGGTCTTCCTCACAAAAGGATACGTGTATCGTCCTGATATAGCTCCAGCATCCTTTGAATAAAGCATTTTATTATTCTCCAACGACATCTCGCATTTGTTTCTACGTTTCTCTACTCTTGTCATTGCTGCACTGGGAATATCTTTGTTCTCAACAGAGTCAACACTTCGGTTATGTTCACTTGTTTGTTGTCAGATCTTTTGTTTTGAAACTTTTCCGGTATAATTGAATATTCTGGAAACTTTGCGTATAAAAAAGAACGAACTTTTTTTTAAATAAACACTTTTTATTCGCAGTACAAAAACAATATTTAGATGATTTTTTATGATGTAACAATATTTTAATGATGACATTATTAAATAAAATTATTTTGTACCAAATGTTATTAAGTAATAAATACTTATAATTTGTAATTTTTTAACTAACTAACTAACTAACCATCACGGCGTCTCCCCGAAGGGGTAGGCAGAAAGAATGGACTGCCACACTTTTCTTTCCTGACATATTTCTCTTGCTTCCTCAACATTCATACATCGTGTCATGCATGCGCATCGATTTCTCTGACTCCTCACATGGCCGACATTCAATATTTGATTTATTTGATCGTTCCACATTTTCCTCGTTCTTCCTCTATTTCTGGTTCCATTTACATCGTTAACATACAATTTTTTTACCATTCTTTCTTCATTAATTATTTCCATATGTCCAAACCATCTTAATGATCTTTTCATTTTTTTATTCATAACACCATCATTCGATTCATGTAATTTTTAAAGAAAATTTAAAACTACTTTTACATATTTTTTTTGTAATAAAAATTAAAATATTTTTTTTTTCGAAGATATACGAGTACTCCATCATCAAGTGAAACTACATCTAAATTAATATTTAATTTAGTTATATCAATATAGTTGTAGTGTATCTTTAAAACATGCTGTGTTCATTTGTTTTTATGACAATTGAAGTATTATAAATAAAAGTGGTTATACACAATCTTAAATTTTCTGTTCAAATAAACAATGGAATTCCATATTTTTAAAGCTTTAATCTCGAATAAAATCAAATCATGTGCCGTGTTTATATAATAGTTAGTTTTCTAGAAGTTATGTAATATGTTTTAAGAATGCATGTTTAATGCTTTGCTATGACATTAACAAGTGCATTTGATTATGCCGTAACAATACGAATTTTGTCGTATAAAATTGATTAATACTTAATAATAATTATTGATAAATTTTACAACAATATTTCGGCAAACATTTAATAGCTATGACATGAACAAGTGCATTTAATTATGCCGTAACAATACGTATTTTGTCGTATAAAATGTATGTATTCCTTTTTACTTAATACTTTATGATAAATTTTAAAACAATATTTTGGCAAACATTTAATACTTAGAAACGTATGCATGGCCAACATTGTAGGTACTTTTAATAATATAAAACATACCCAACTAACAAATACATTTGCGTTATATTAAACTGTTAAAATAATAATACAATAATTAATTGTGTTTACAACCCTCCATCGATTGCAAAATGAAGGTTTATAAATTCGACGTGCGTGGAGGCAAAATAATAAAACCACCATGCCGTTTCTCCAAAGGGGTAGGTAGAAAGGATGGACCGCCATAATGCCCTGTCCTGATATACCCTTTCGAGCTTCCTTAAAATGCATACATACGTCGTAACATGCACAGTCATCGATTTTTCAAACTTCAAATGTGGCCGTCTTTAAGTATAATATTTGATTTATTTGTTGATGCAATGCTTTCTTTGGCTTTCGCGGCTTCTCTTTCCACTCACACTGCTTATGTGCAACATTTTAATCTATCTTCTCTCATCCATTCGTTCCATATAAACCATCTCAGGGATCATTTTTAATAAATTGAATTTTTTTTAAATTTTATTCGTTAGCCTGATGATGAAGGTATAGGTAACGTTAAACATGTTGTAATAAAATATATCATATATTAGAAAAACCCAAAACCAAACCTTCAGTGACAAAATACAAAACACAGAGAATCGAAGAATATGCGATGATATTGTAAAATGGAAACTGCAGAAAATAGGGTTTTAGAATGAATATGTGACCAGAATAAAACCAGGCTAGAGGCAATCCAGGGTAGTAAGAGTAAGAGATAGTTTACCTCAAGAGAGAAGACGAAGGACAGCTGGCAGTTCACCTCTCAAGAAGGAATTCGACGCGGAGAATAACAGACCAAAGATCCTGAAATATGAAAAATATACGGTTAAGGTAATTTAATATGAACGAATAATTTTGTTGCTTAAACAATGACGGAAAACTTTTTATTAATTCAGTGTATAAGATATTCACGGATAATTTAACATTTCTCACAGGTTGATCTATGATATATTTATACCTCGTTATATTCATTCAAATTATTTATTGTTTCTTGAACTATGATGTAAAACTCCACATTAAATAATTAATACGAATGAAAAAGTCCGTTTTCTAGAAGTTTTATAATAGTTTATGAGAATGCCATGTTTCGCACTTCTACCTTATTTAACGATATCTAAGAAAAGCATAATATGTCATTCCCATCCACTAAAATAAAACTTCTAGAAAACAGATGGTTCTATTTGTATTAACCCTTTTCAATTGATTAAAATCATTGTGTAGACTTTAGGGTTGTTATTTGAAACCACTGTCAAAGATTAACAACAAAACTAGTAACTTATCCAAGATATCATCAATATACTAGCATATTTCATACTAACTATTCAAGATTTAGGTAAAGGCTTGTGTTATAATGCAGTTTGATTTTATATCAAGGAAACGACCTATTTTATTATGCTAAAATATATTTCTAAAAGCATTAAAATGATTTTTTTATTGGGATATGGCAAAATATACCACTTTTTAAAATAAAGTAAAACTTCTAAAAATGTACCGTTTCGTAATATAAGATAGAACAAAAATTATATCAGAATATAGGAATGATAAGTTGGTGTTCAACAAAGCTATTATGTTATACATTTATCAAATATTAAAATTTATCTAGTTATATAAAGAAAAACTCAAACTCAGCAGTAATTTAAATAATCGCACTGACTTGAAAACGTAAAATCTTCCATTCGAACACTCGGTGATCATTAATCCAGAAATATCTTTTGTCATCATTCATATTTCTGATCCATTTCTCAAGAGTGTTAGTTACTCGAGAGACAAGACTATTTTTCACAGAACAGTAGGGTATCAACGGTTATCATGATAAATGATGCAGCGATGCTCAAATCACTTCCCAGAAAAACAATTATGCTTCTTGTAATATCCGAAAGAGGTCCCATTGATCGTCCACCGAATAAACCGACACGCAAAGACGTAAATTTCGTAAGATTTTTATCATTTCATAATATAACTATGCTATTACGTTAATAAATAAGTGAGCTTATATGTTGATTACGGATAACGTTAATACATCCATTAGATTATTTTATATATTATTTCTATGATAATGGTGTAAAAATTCATCATACATTCGATGATGACTCCATATATTATGTAGGTACTACATGTCAATGAAAGAAGAATTCTTAGTTATTAAATATTTATATTTTTCTTTCATAATGATATACAACAACAACAAACCATCACGCCGTTTCCCCTCAGGGGTAGGCAGAGAGAATGGACCACCACACTACTCTATCCTGACATACCTCTCCAGCTTCCTCCACATTCATACGAGTCATAATAAAGTAATAAAAAAAATGACAGTCATTTATATACAATATACATACGAGTATATACGTATTGAACGTTTGGGCATTAACACTGTGGAATTTCATAGTAATATACTTAGGAAAGTGAAAATAACTTTGTATAAATCTACTGATTATTAAAAAAAATATGAAAATTTGTTATAAGTAATAATATTTATATTTTTTAACAATAGGAACTAATAAATAATATTAAATATAACAAATTTCAGTTGCGTTTTTAAATTAGTCTTTCTTTTTTTAGTTTTTATTATATTTTTACACCTGAAAATGGAGGTATCATCCGAAACATGTGGTGTTTTTTTTTAATATTTTTTAAATAATTACTGGATATAACAAAGTAATTTTCAATTTCCTTAGCATATACGTATTTATGTTTATTAAATTATTTTGTTGAAATTCTCTTAACATCATAACAACGCAAGCCAAATCGACGTAAAGGGTATAGCTATTATATTGATTGCCATGACATGTGATAGGTAGCTTATCTGTCCCCATTTTATCGTCACGTGAATTCTACACAGGAACAAGAACAGTGTGAGAATCACAATTTCATCCCCGGGAATTATAGTTGTTGCCTCTTTGCCACAATGAAGGCTGTTTATTTGAGAGGAATATTTCATATTAAAAGTATTGATATATAATATTATTAATAATCGTAGCTGAGTAAAATAATGACTTATAAAAAATGTTAGACAGACAACATCATGCCTGTAAGAAATACAACATGATCTCTATCGAAATGACAAAATGTATGACCTTTTCCAAAACACCCGAAACATGTAACCTGATTATAGACAATCAACCCACTGAACAGGACAGGACCTTCAAGTATTTAGGCATAGACCTGATGGGAGAAGCTGAAATACAAGCCCAAGTAAACAAGGCAGCTGCATTCTTATTGTTTTCCATATTGTGCTCTAAAATCCACAATATGGAAAAACAAAGACTGACCATTACGAGTAAGATGAGAATCTATATAGCATGCATAAGACCAATAATAACACAAATGCCATCGAATCAAGGACAGACACAGTAAGAGAATCAGAGAGATATGTGAGGTTGATGATATTATAAGATGGAGCAGACAGCGAAAAAGGGAATGGTACGGTCACGTTTAAAGAATGGACACCACCAGACTCCCCATTATTGCACTACATAATCTGCCTCATGGGACTTCATGGGACAAGATTGAAGGATAACTGGGAGTATACCTCACAGGAGGAGCAACACTCTGGAGAACAGACCACATGGGTCTACAACAAGGAAGAAGAAGAAGATGATATATTATGCATATGACGGCAAATAATTATATTTATATATTACCATCTATTTGTTTTAAATTTAAAAACATTATTCCATCATCTTTCTGCAAAATTATTTTGTTTTAAGATAACATAAAAACGTATTTAAACAGTGACTATTTTCTAAAAATACAATGTTAAAAAATATTCGAATAAACTTACAAAATAATTCAAATCGCTGATATTATTCAAATCATAATAGAGTAACGTTCGAATTGTGAATAAGTTAAGGGAATTTGGTAAAGCTTTTCAATATCCATCTACGTAGGCGTTTTATTCGATAATAGCGGAAAATATTAATAGTTCTGGCAATTTGAAATAATAATGGATAATAGCATAATTTAGAGAATGCCAGGTAGCTACTCGCGGCCACGGACATTTTTGTTATAAATAACTTGATTGATTTCAAAATAGTAGCCAAATGCCATTTATTGTGTTCCGATACGATAATCAATATGGTTCAATGGGTCCGGGTATTGTTTGTGGCATGCGTGTTGGTATGTGATATATTGTGTTATTGTATGTAGATGCGTATGTGTTGAGAAGAAGTGAAAGTAATTTCAGTGTGCCAAGGTGAAGTGGAGCCCTGATTGGCAGATCATTGACTGTTTTGCAGGGATGCCACAAATTAAGCATTATGAAAATAACATTTATCGTAGTATTTATTCAAAATAAATAAAATTGTCATTCTTTAAATTTACACCCCTTTTTATAATTACTAACCAAAATGTAACGAAACCACAAACGTTTCATTAGGAAAATAATATAAATATGTTTCAGAACAATCATAATTAAATACATATTAGTGCGTTGTTTCTTTTTTTTATATGTAATAATTACTTTGTATACAAAACTCACATTTATTAAAAAAATATAATTAATTAAAAGTTAAAATCATTAGAACATCTGTCAAATCTGACTATATTTGTAAACGATTTTATAATAATATAATATTTTTATATAATAATATCACTGATGATGGGCTGGTTAGTCCAAAACATGTGTGATGGATTTTTTTTTTTTTTTAATTATAAGAATTTTTTTAAAACATTTATTAAAAAAATTAAATTAAACAAAAGTAAAAATCATTATAACATCTGTCAAAACTGACCACGTTTGGAAACAATTTTATAATATTTTAAATATTTATATAATATCACTGATGAAGAGCTGGTTAATTCGAAACATGTTTGATATATCTATATTTTTTTAAATAAATTTGAGTGTTGTATACAAAGTTTATTAAAAAAGAAACATTAAACATCTACGACAAAGGTATGGTGAACATAGAAGACATATTAGTGTTTTTGTTTTCACCATCACACTATAATTAATTAATTGATTGAGTGTTCCATATAAAACTAAATTATTTATTTTAACTCAGAACGACAGCATAAAACAAATAAATGTAGAACTAATGAAAATTAAAAGAAAAAAAAACTAGAAAAAAACAAGTATCCTAAGTTACTTACTTTCTTCCTGTGGCTGTACAACTTTTGTAGAATTTTAGTCCCATTGATGATTTTAATTCAAGCTCCTCGATCCGTTTCGCCTAACCTAGCCAGATTGGCCAGAACATTGTCGATCAGGCGCTGCCTAAGCCTTCCCAAAGACCTGGGGTCTGCTGGTCTTGACGAGTACAGGGTCTTGATTGCTTTGGTCTCTCTGACTCGGTAAGTATGCGTTGGGATATAAATACATATAATCTAGAAACACCAAGGGAAACATAGCATGACTGAATCACTAAACCATTATAAAATGTCAAAATTTAGTGTTAACTCATAACAAGTTATATGAAGTCTTCATTGCATGATGTAACGAATTTGCTACCAACCAAAAAATCTACCCTATTTTAATTTCATACATATTCTTATGGTGATAATACACTCTACGTTACTACCTTTCTAATTAGGTACACAAGACGTCGCTAGTGGCGCTAGTTTACAACAAAAAAAATATTTATTAGTTTGGTTGGTGGTTAACCTGCTTCGATTACTGTCTGTTTATTAAACACAATTTAAGTTTGAAAAAAAACGTTCTTTACATAAAAATATATATATTTATAACATTGCCGGGTAAGTTCTTATATCCAGTACAATCATTTATTGTGTGTAATAAAATATGTTATGAAATATTATGAAATTCAGATATCTAGTAAATATGGTGCAATCAGGTTTCTATCGATAAAGGACATAAATAAACCATATTTAAATTAGAACATTATTTTCTTATTTTGTATTTTGCAATATATACATAACTAAAAATATTATTTATGTTAAAATAATAAAAAAATCACTCAATCGACGGTTAATTTTAATAATACTAGAATAATTTACTAGGTACAACGGTTAATGCAACGGCCCATCGTTTTTAATGATCAAGTCTTAAATTAATGAATTATTGTTCGAAATGGTTAAAATACTCTTTATATAAAATTTAGTTTTAAAAATAAAAAAATTAAAAATTATGTTTACAATTAAAAAAAACATTTTTTATGTAATGAATAAATATTAATTCATAAATACAGAGAAATTATTGACTTACTAATTCATAAAATAATGTTTGAAAGGTTCGCAGGATTGAAGTATGGTGGAGTATTATTTTCTAGTTATCGTTAATGTAATAAAAACTGAAATTACTCACCAACTTAAATTTTATTGTATCTTGTCTTCTCTAGAGTATCAGCCCGGATTCCACAGCTTCCTAACATGTTGTAAATTTCGTTCTTGGATGTAGAGGTAGAAATTAAAGAATGATTTCTTCGAGTATATGTATGGTTGAGTCTTGCATTTGGACCTGACTATCCGGGAAGAGCTATAAATATTTTTTGTTCCACTTTGAAGCACGATTACAACAATAAACCACCAATAACGATGCACTAACATGTATTAGGAACTATTTTAAATCGTCACACATTCCAAAAAGTACTAAAACAATGCTCAAAATGCACATTCTTTGTGAGAAATTTCAAATGACAGCGTGTCTTTGGACGCCATCTTGTTGCTCAATCAATTCTGGACGTTTTATGTATGGATTAAAATATTATTGAAATATTACAACAAAAAATATATGCACGTCAATAGTGGAATTGGTTAAATAACATATTTAATTATTATTCAAAATGAACGTCCATCATCTATTAGTAAGTGTCTTATTGTTGTATTTTTTTAAAATAAATATGTACAAAATATATAAAAAATAACTAATTAACCATCGCGCCGTCTTATAGAAGGGATTGACAGAAATAATGAATCGCCACATTGTTATGTCATTCATACACCGTGTCATGCTCGCACGTCGATTTCTCCGACTCCTTACGTGACCGACATTTAATTTTCTATTAATTTGATCGTGCCACGTTTTCCTTGGCCTTTCTCTAATTCTAGCTCCGTTCACGTCGTTTACATATCGCCTCTTTGCGAGAATAACGTGACATTTCGAAAAAAGTGTGTTTTTCATTCGATAATCAAATCCGCCGTGTTCAACTTTGTTTTATACAAAAACATGGTATTTTTAAATTAAAAAACAGAAAATTTATGAAGGAAAGAGACAACACAACAGTGGTTATTGTGTTGTCACGTTGTTCTTTTCAGACGGGTATCTCTTTTCATTTTTAAATTTTTCGAAATAACACGTTATTCTTGCAAAGAGGCGATATGCATTCTTCTCCATTCGGTCTTCATTATTTTTTTCCGTGTGCCCAAACCATCTTGGTGACCCTTTTATAATGTTGTTGATAATACTTTTATTCGCACTGCATTAACTTTTTTTATATTTTGCATTTGATAATCATACACATATTTATCACACATTCGTCTAAAATATATGTATAAAGTTACTTCAAAATCAATTTCATTATAAAAAGTTTAAGAAATGTTTGCACAACCTGTAATACTATGAATGATAATTATTTTTGATTATTAATTACTGCTGGTAACCCTGAAAGTGTGATGAATGCGTTCCACGGACCATTTTTCTAAAATAGGTAGACGCACTAATTGAAAACTGGGCACAATTCAATAGGCAACTATGGTTCAATTTCGTGTGATGTATTGAAGAACATAATTCATCTCGGACGTGCCTCATTCTCCGAGTCCAAAGTGTTGAGCCGATAATTCCATTCAATGCAGTATTAGTCTAGTTTTATCACGTAGGTCACTCATTACTCGGCAATAACGTTCTTTGAGGCACTCCCAAGGCTTGATTTCCGATTGAAATTCGCTTCTAGATTACTAAAAATACTTAATAGTTTTTTCTTTCAACTTCATATGAAGAAAATAAATCTAACGATTTTTTAATGAATTAAAACACTGTTTTTTACAATTTAAATAAAAAAAAACAGTTTTAAACTGTTGAATTAAACAACTTTGTTTTATGTACCACAATTTATTTTATTTTACGCGACAGCTGTTTCGTCAACCTATGATGACATCATTAGGTGTTACAATTACATGTGTTACATCGGCCAAAATAATGGACTATTTAAAAAAAACAATGTTTTAATTCATAAAAAATCGTCATAATGGAATTCTACATTGTTAAAAGCCTTAAGTTTATCTAAAATAAAAAAAAACGATTATTTATTTAATGTCGATAAAACCACCTGAATCCTAGATTTTTTTATTATATTTTGAAGAGCAACTGTTTCCGTCTTCCTGGCCTACTAGCAAAGTGAAATTTGTCACTATCACAAAACACCTACAATAAATCTTTTTCTCCAGATTATTATAAAAGAATATATTGAATTAAAATATGTTTTTCCTGAGAAAAAACAATGATTTAATTCATAATAATTCGTCATTATGGAATTCCACAGTGTTAACGCCTTAAGTTTATCTAAAATTAAAAAATATATTAGTTCACATCACTCTTAAATCAAAATAACAAACATGATTTTTTTTAATTCAAATAATGTGTTTCTATATTATTGTATGAAAAATGTAAGTTTTAAAATAGATAGAAACTGTGAATATGAATACATGGGTATATTTATTGTTTCTTGAACGATGATATAAAACTCTATATTATATAATAAATACAGATGGAAACGTTTGTTTTCTAGTTGTTTCAATATATTTTATGGAAATGACATGTTTCGCCTTACTAACATATTATCAATGTGACATTGAAAAATGCCTTCGTAAGGTGAAATATGTCATTCCTATAAAATATTATAAAACTTCTAGAAAACACACATTTTTATCTGAAACAAGCTGATAACTGTTGTTTTAAACTTCGTTTGAATTTAATATATTCTTTCTTCTATATTCGCCATCACTTTGTGTCGTGGATTCGCATTTGAATGACTTTCTGAAAACATTGTAACATATCTTCATAACACTTTTTTGTACCATTCACAAACATGTTTCGGGATACAGACTTCCCTTCTTTAGGTTAAAATCATACTCTGAAGAAAGGAAGTCTGTGTTCTAAAACACGTTTGTGAAAGGTGCAAAAAAGTGTTGTGAAAATTCAATGCTTTAAAAAAAGTTATTTAAAGTAATATATTGTTATAAAGAAACCAAATGTTCTTTATAATTATTGGAATATAAATAATATTTTGTAATATTTCAATACACCAGAAATTCATAGTTGAAATTGCATAAGTCTATTAAACAAATATTGACACTTGAGATGTTAATTATATTATACAATTTATAGGAATGAGTCGCTCACAATACAGAAACTTCTTTCTCTTTTTCTTCTAGGACTGTCACGCCACTGTGGTGCATAAGGCCTCGAGGATCCTTCTCCACCTGACTCTATTGCACCCTTGATATCTAACATCACTCCAAGTGAGGCATTCCACCTTAACCCCGTCCTGCAGAATTTTATTATTATTTTTATTTAATATATTTTTTTTAAAACCCAATTGGGTTATATGGTTACATTTTTAGATCTTACTATTAATTATGTATTGTTTCAGATATTTTTTATATTGAGTTGTAGTGAGATTCCTTGTGTCTTTTGGTACTTCATTGTAAAGTTTCAGTCCATTGTTCAATATCCTTGATTGTCCTGTCTTAGTTCGTGATATCTGTCACAATTCCTGGTCTAGTGACTGTGTATGTCTGAATTTTTAGTTAATTTGTAGGTGCTGTCTGTTGTCTTTTCCATGGTCACTCTGTGTACGATTTTTAAGGTTTCATATTTGGTCAGGTCTGTTTTGTCCATTTGTTTTGTTTGTCTGTAAACTTGTATGGTTGGGGTAAGGTAGTCAATGTTATCTGCTAATTTAATTATTTCATTTTGTTGTCTTTGGAGTCCGGAGATGTCCTTTTGATTTCCTGTTCCCCAGAAGGGAATCATGTATGTCAGTCGGCTTTTTACATACGCTTCGTACATCATAACTTTTTCCCTTCTTGGTATGTAATTCTGTATTTTGTAGAAGAGGGAGTATAGCGATGCTAACTTGTTTGTTAGGTTGTCTATGTGTTTTGTGCATTTTAGTTGTCTGTCCATTGTTAGTCCTAGGTACTTTACATAGTCGAGTTCGGTTATTGCGTCATTTTTTATTTTTATGCACATGTTATGGTTTTTCTTGCTTGTTTCAAAGTGCATGATGTTACACTTTTTTACATTTAAGGTCAGGTAGTTGTTGGTTGTCCAGTTCTTCTCCAGGTGGCTTTAGGTTTGCCTCACTTCATCTTTCCGACCGCATGGGAGTAGTTCACTGCTTCCCGAGTAATGCAGGCTGGGTTCCAGGCTGGGTATGTGGTAAATTTCTTACTCCTGTATATAAACGATATATGATAGAATACCGAATGATGAAATAAGAAAGAAATATAAGGCAGAAGATTGCATCATAAGTAAAATTAAAAAAAAGATCACTCAAATGGTTAGGACATATGGAACGAATGGACGAGAGAAGAATGGTTAAAATGTTGTATACAAGCAGCGTGAGTGGAAAGATAAGTCGTAGAAGATCAAGCAATCCATCGGCCTTCCAGGTAGTCTCTCTTCGTTTTTAATAGCTCCATCCAGAAATTCATTTTTAGTGTGCTCTTCGTTTGGAAGGCTGTTCTTAAAAAGGAAGGTTTTGAAAAATAGCCAGCCGTTGGACCAGAATTTCGTTTGTAGATTCTTCTCTTGAAGATCGTAGCGTTAACTCCGAGGGTTCAGGTTAATTAGCTTGCAAAGGGCTGTGAGGAAGTGGGGTGCTTATCGATGAAGGACTTTTTGAGAAAGTAGACATAGTTTATACTCAATTCGTTCAGGTAACATTATTCATTGAAGTCGTTAGAGCGATGAAGAAACGGGCCCACTAACATATTACCGAGGTAGAAATAATAGATAATTAAGAATATCCAATGCGAAAAATTTAATAAATTTTGTGGTTAACCACATGTAATTAACGTTTGAATATTACATATTAGCTTACACGTTTATAGTTACCGATTCTTGTGAAATTCATCAGAAACACGTGCAATCATATTTCTATTATATGTTATTTGAACTAATTGAAGTGTTATTTGTAAGCATGCCCGTCAGCCTGTCAGAAAAAAAATATTGATTCGTTTCTTATGAGCATCTATATGTAATGAAGTTGGCAGCACGGCGTGCGTATAATTAAGTGTTTCAAATAGATTCCTTATATAGACTCTTATTATTTTACAATATAAATAACGAAAATTTCGCAACGAGACATCTCGGTTCGACATTTCTCAACGCAATATGTTAATTACAGAGCATTCAATGAGATCACTTTTGTAATTCATTCCTACCGTTTAAATAAGCGGCATTCCGCACTTGAATAAATCTCGTTCTCTCTGCTTACATATACAAAATTATAATACGCGATTTGTTTATACGCTGTAACCACTCAAGTCAAAACCGCTGTTCTGCGCTTGCGGTCAAAATTTCTAACGAAATAAAACACGTTTTAATATTCAAATGCAGCGTGCTTAACAAAATTTCAAAATGGTTACATTGCAGTTTATATGTGGAGTAATGTATATATTAATATTGACTAGTGGTTTATTATGAGTGTACATTGCCGCAACTGAGAATTGTATTGTGGGAACACGCACATTATTTTAAGAGTTCATAAACTGTTTTTGTAACATTTGCATAGATCACAATCGAAGCACCGAATCTGGAAGTACTGAATGGTGTACTAAAATATCAAATTTAATTATTTTTACGTAATGTATGCATTCACAATCACCACTCAAAATGTATGGGAGAATGTTATGAGATGTAATCTGGTGAATTTGTATTGAATTTTACAAGGTGAGAAATTTATTGTGAAAGTAATAGAATAGCTGTTAGAATATTGAGTTAAAATTAAATATTTTCTTTTATATACGCTATACTTTGTGCTGTTATGATGGTTTATTTCTATTTCTCTTTTTTATAAACTTTTTATATACAATACTTATTTAAAAAAAAAAAAAACTATTAAAACATGTTTCGGACAAACAATCCTTCTTCAGAAAATATACATTTTTAAAAATATTATAAAATTATTGCTGTTTACATGATCTGACAGATGTTGTAAAGATTTATTTTGGAACGTTTATGCTTTTGTTATAACAAATATTATGATTCAATTTAAATTTAAAATAATAATTTTAAGTTATTATTGGAGTTCAGGCAATTACATAAAACATAAACCTTTATAACATCTGTCAGATCTCATGTAAATAACAACAATTTTACAATATTTTAAAAAAATGTATCTTTACTGAAGAAAGACTGTTTGTCCGTAACATGTCTATATACTTTTATTTTTTAAATATTATATAATTGTTGTATATACAAAGTGTATAAAAAAGAAATAAAATAAAATAATCTATAAAAAATGCATTATCTATTATTTAGTAAACTAAATATTGCTGCTGTTTCTTCTTCTTTTAGATCTTGCCTCATATTGTAGATCGTGCGCTCTGTTTATACATGATATCAAATATCTTCCTGTGATTATGATGTCCAGCTTTTTCTCCATCTTTTTGGTGGTCGTTCTGGTGGTTAACCAATCTTGAGCTCTATTCAGTTACTCTCTGGCTCCATCTTCCATACTCCCGTCGGCACATATGTCCAGCCCATTGCCACTTCATCCTTGCAATGTGTATCTGTATATCGGTGACTCTGGTGCGTCTTCTTAGCTCCACTTTGGGTATATGGTTTCTAAGCGAAATACCCAGCATGGATCTTTCCATGGCCCGGTGTGCAACTTTAATGTTGTGCATTGCTTCTTTAGTTAACGTCCATGTTTCGCCTCCATAGGTTATCACAGGTAACACACACTGCTGTAGCACAATGTTTTACATATATAGTATACTATAAAATCATATGTTTTCAATAGTACATACTGCATTCATCTTAATGTATTATCATTAATCAACTTCTCATTATCATAAGAAAATTGCATCACTAGCAAAGCGAATACATTGTACTTAGCAAATCATTCGTTTAATGAGATGGTTGTATGATTTAAATGAAATCTACCTGTCATACTAAAAGTATTGAAAAGCAATTATTTTCATTCATTCATATATAGTAAAGCGTATCCACTTTGCAATATAAGATACCTTTTTGGAATCTATGCCAAGTTTGAATTTGGAAATATATCTACGTGATAATTGGAAGTTAGATATAATATGGTGTTCGTTTCACATTTGGTATCTTTTTAATAATTATAACTCTTGTCAGGTAAAAATATTAATATCTAACTGTCTAAAAGAGTACTTATTATCGGTATGAAACCATGTAAGGTCACTAATATTACGTAGTACACGAAATATATTTTTTAACATTTGAAGTGGTAAAATATAGCCTTTCTGACCGACTAACACGTATCGGCCTTACACGTTATTATTAAAAGCATAGAAGAATACATTTAAAATAATTAATATTCAATTGAAAGCAAGACGCCATCCTATCGTAGATCATTGCGTAAATTTTGTAAACGAAAAAAATTCTGCTTAAAATAGGCACCTATGTTTTAACAAATATTTCCAGGGTTACGGAAATATACAATATTTTTATTGAAAATATTATGAATACATTTAAATTAGCTAATTTTAATTTTATGATAAAAAAATAGAAATCTGTATTATGTATAGCCACACTAGGTCACGAAGAAATTGTTTATAATAGCAAAGAGTATCTAACTAACTAACTAACTATCACGCCATCTTTCCGAAGGGGTAGGCAGAAAAATTGGACTGCCACATTTTAACACATGCGATTCTAAATAATGATGTTTGTTTAATTAGCATATATTTTGTGATATTACAAGGGAATCTTTCTCTTTGTTGGAACATTATCATAATACGAATAGGCAAAAACCTCGAATGTCATCAAGAAGGAATACGAGAATATTTTTAATACAAGATAAAGAGAGAGGAACGATTCGATTCTCTCCGAAAGTAATTCGAAATGCACGCGATGCGCATGCCCGATAATGCTTTTGGATTATTTTTAAATATTGATTATTGTTGTATGAAAGTAGTGTAGAAAACAAAGGGATATTAATTTTCTGTTGTTGAGTTGTTGTGAAGAATAATCATTTGCATTAAATGTTAAAACTTATTACTGATTACGATTGTACAGTAGACCAAGTTTTTCAATGGTAGAAAATCTTTATTTCCGTAAATATTTCACGAGTTGCAAACCAGTATAAAATATTATTATTATTATTATTTCGTTGAATCGCTCTTAACTTCATGACAGCATGAGCCAAATCGATGTAAAGGGTTTTATAGTTATCATAGTAATTCTCGTGACATGTGATAGGTAGCTAATCTATCGCCATTTTATTGTCACGTGAATTCTACACCAGGCCAAAGACAGTGTGACAATCGCACTGCCCTTTGCCGAGTATCGAGCCCGGAACCTTCGGGGTGGCAGTCAATGCACTTACCACTCGGCCACGAAGGTCGTTTTGTAATATATAAACAAAGTATTAATTAACAAAATTCTATTTTTAATCATTTATTCCTCTTGGGCATGCTGTGGACCAATAGTTTACAGATAAGAAGGAATGGGTGCACACTTACCCACTTCTTCAGACTTATCAGGGGATTCTTTGAGAATTCCATCATCTTGGAGGCTATCCATCTTTATGTTCTGGATGGTTATCTTCGACAGCGTCAGAATATACTGTTTTATCTCCCAGCATGCCGAACCAAGCTGCCTCTGATGATGCCGGAGGGGAGAGCAATCAAACTGCTGAACATGATCGCTTCGGAGATCGATGTCTTTCATATTCGTGAAAGTACGTTCAGAAGACAAATACTCTTAAATTTGGAGAGTATCTTGTATTCCTGATGTCGAACCATCTCTCATGCGTTCCTGGTATTATAATATATATTTATTATGTTTTGCCTGTTCGCAAAAGATGCCTTAAAGTATAATATAAAAAATGTTTGTAATGTCTTTTGAGAAAATAAACTGATTTGATTTGATTTAATTTGATTTCATTTAGTTAAACGTTTTTTGTAGGTGTATATTCAAATGCAATAATTCATTAACAAATAAAATAAATAACATATTTAAATGCGTCACATCAATTAATTTATTTTGACAATCAGACAACGTGATGTTATGCCAAATACAATACTTTCTATCAGTATTAATGTAACGGTTATGTCTTATAAAATCGCAATGAATAAACAAGCTAATATTATTATTTAAAATTTTATAGCAGGGGTTTCAATATACTTACATCATCTTAAAATGTGTATCACATTGGGAATGATTTGATTTACGATTTCACATAAATTACGAATTACAGTTTTTATTCAATGAGGATCCTTCAACATGAAATAATGTATTATTTATTTCCTTTTTATTAATGTATCATAAATAATTGAGTACGATACCTGATTTCAAAATCGACAAAAGCGTCATACGCTTGAGTTATGTAACAAAATCGATCACGGAGATGCAAAACATTAGGTACATGTTTTTATGAGTAGTTTTGTTTTACTATCGAATATTTTCTATTTCTGGTTATAAATACAGATTTTTTATTTATTGTTTCTGGAACAATGATGTTACACTCCACGTTAAATAATTAATACGAAAGTCAGTTTTCTAGAAGTTTTATTATATCGGGAATGACATGTTTCGCTAAGTCATTATCAAATGTTAATATATATTTTTTGTCATTTGATAATGCCTTAGAAGGGCGAAACATGTCATTCCCATAAATTATAACTAGAAAAATGACATGTTTTTTATACTGAAAAAACAATTCAAAAAATTAACATCGTGTTATTAATTAATATGTTTTTTGTACCATAAAGTATGGTGGTCGATTTTATCTTCAAATCTTTTGCAAAAACGTTGAAATGTACTTCTTCCTGTCAATAGTTAACTGGTAATTTAAATTGTAGGGATTTCCCTTAAAAACGTTTTTTTCTTTCTTTTTTTCTTACTTTGTCGGAAGGATTGACCCACTTGGTATTATTTCCAGGGGACCTGGATTCTATAGTTATAGTAAAACAACAGTTAGAGGCACTTCCTTTGCCTATTGGTGAATTGATTTGATCAATTTAAGAGTACACTAATGACCTTTGTACCGAAGTACGAAAACAAGTCAGTAAAGCCTCTGCCATGGCAGGGTGTCTGATGAATCTGGGCTGCAAGAGCAAGCACATGCGTATTGACAGCAATGTCAGAATTTATAAGACATGCGTGAAACCGATAGGTTACAACGTACGCCATGATATGGCGTACGTTGTAGAACCAAGGGTCTACTAAGAACATATGAGATGAAGGTCCTAAGATAAATTACTGGAAAAACTCTCCGAGTTAGTCCGCAACGCAGACATAAGAAAAACTAGCGAAATATAGGATATCGTTCGAAATATAGGATAGTATCAGACTCGCATATACAGCCACTTATGAAATCCCCTCCGGACACCGCCCGCCTGGAAGACCGCTTAAGAGATGGAGGGACAGCTGGACCTCATCATTCTATGAGATACGATTTCTTTATCACAGATCGTCAGATCTATTAAAAGAAAATGTAGACGAAGAAGAATAGTACACTGCTGATTTAATAAATTATACATTTTAGTGATGTAGAATTCTTTGTCAAAACTAACATTTTTTAAATATTTAATAAGAACAACTATTTCTTAGAAGTATTATTTTGTTTTATGGGAACGACATCAAACATTTGGTAATGCTTTAGCATGGCAAAGCGAGTCATTCCTGTAAATTATAATAAAACTCCCATCCCCAAGTAAACGTCCCTATTCGTATTACAAATTTAATATGGAGTTTTACATAATTGTTCAAGAAACGGTACATAAAGACACATTTGTTATTTCATTTTGTCATTGTTCATAGATCAAATTATTATTATAAAAAGTGTCCGTGAAAATGTATATAAACCTACGGAAATTAAAATGCCAGAACAATGGATTTCAATTAAATCATTCGGTTATCTTATTTCACATAAATATGTATTTTATTGTGACTTTTTTCACTCGAACGAATTCACGTTCATCGATCTATTGTTAATTCATTATTGATTACGTTAGTTATTTTGGACGGGCAAATTAACATACGTACACCGTACAGATAGCCAATGGCTGTAAGATTATTGATGTTCTCCGTACACTAAAATCGCTTTATATTTAGTTTCGGCAAAAAAGTCCGCAAAAAATGAACGCAATTAACAATTTATTGTTTTATGTACCTGCAAAAATATCAAAGCCACTTGCAGAACTAAGCTATGTGGACTAAATGCTTCTTTGCGCTTTCAAGATGATAGACTTTATCAGGTTGGCACGCGATGAGACACAGTGCACATTTAAATCATGTGAAGTGGATTGATTTGTGAAAATAAAAATAAATGTGTATTTTTTTTATTTTCATTCATCATCATCATCAGCTGTCTGTCATCCACTGCCGAACGTAGGCCTCTCCCAAAGCACGCCACAGCTCCCTATCCATAGCCGCTCCCATCCATGCATGTCCATCAATCCTCTTTAGATCGTCGGTTCAGCGGGCAGGGGGACGTCCAACTCTGCGGAATCCTGTACGCGGTCTCTACTCCAGAACCCGTCTCCCCATAGGCCGTCGGTTCTCCGACAGATTTGGCCAGCCCATCGCCATTTCAGCCCGCTCATCCTCAGAGCTACCTCAGTCACCTTGGTTTGTTGTCGAATAAATTCGTTTCTAAATCTGTCCCTCAAGATTATTCCAAGCATGGCTCATTCCTTGAATCTGTAGACTAGACCTTTTGTCAGTGTCCACGTCTCGTCTTCGTACGTCATGACTGGTAAGACGCACTGGTTGAAGACTTTAGTCTTGAGGCATTGTTTACATTGAAATTTCGTTTTCATTATTTACAATGAAATACTATATATGATAGTTTCATAATTTTTTTAAAAGTTTCAAAAAAATATAGATATATTTCTTTTCAAATATAACTTAAAACAACTTATTTATTCTTCTTCTTCTTCTTCCTCAGCCTATTCCCGTCACTCCTGGACAAAGGCCTCCTCCATTTGCTTTCATGTCATTCTGTCTTGTGCAGACTGCATCCAGGTTATTCCGAAGTGTCCGTTTAGATCATTCTTCCATCGTAGTTGCGGTCGCCCTGCACTTCTCTTCGCTGTCCACGGTCTCCAAGTCAGCAGTCTTCTTGTCCTTTTGTCATCTGAGCTTTTGGCTACGTGACCCGCCCATTGCCATTTTAGAGTCACCACCCGGTGGATGATGTCAGTGACCTTTGTTTTTTCTCTCACCGTATCGTTTCTGACTCTGTCTATTAGGCTTATTCCTAACATGGCTCCTTCCGTGGCTCTTTGGGTCACTCGTAGTTTCTCGGTTCTTTGTTTGGACAATGTAACAGTTTCAAGACCATAAGTACCAAATTATTTATAAGTGCATACATGTTTTTAAATAATTATAAAACCCTTCAGTCAGAACGTTTTTTTTTAATAATACTTTAAGCTTCTTCCTTATTAATATTGCTCGGTGTTAAATAATATTCATATGTTGCTCATTCGCGCAATACTGCTATACCTGCAGAGTGTCGGGTTAATAAATGACTCATTATATGTACTGAAAATAATAAAATTAGCTTGCTAAAGTAATGCGTCGCACTCTGAACCTCAACATCGTTAGTCAAGTGTCAAACCCTTACTTACGGGGTCAAATTGAAAAATGTTAATGGTTCGTTTAAATCTTAATAGTTCATTCCAACCTTTGCTCTGGAGATCCATATTTATAATTTATTATATAGGTATATCACTGAGTACCAAATTAAGTTTTATATAGCTCTTCATTGAAAATCAGCAAATACTCGTATTTTATTGGTAAAGAAAAGTGTTCTTGAATATTGTTCGATGGTTTGGAACTGTCATCAGGCTTTATGTGAATTTTTTTTCGAACGCATTCAATCTATAACTATGTTGATAATTACTTGGCTACAGCTTACTAGAGACAATTTAGTTATATAAATGGCACTTTATTAATCAGTCAAACGTGTTTGCGTAGTTTATAATTGTGAATATTTCTTGAGTTTGTCAGTATTGCGTGGTATCCTGGTATCTTGGGCACGCTGGGGACATGATCGCTTCGGAGATCGACGTCTTTCATATTCGTGAAAGTACGTTCTGAAGACAAATACTCTTGACTTTGGAGAGTATCTTGTATTCCTAATCTTGAACCATCTCTCATGCGTTCCTGGTATTATATATTTTTTATGTTTTACCTGTTCTCAATAGATGCCTTAAACTATAATTGTTGTTTGTAATATCTTTTGAGAAAATAAACTGATTTGATTTGATTTGATCCTCTTCGACCTTTTCAGAGATCTTTGCAGACTCTGTCTTCAAGGTAGTTGTTGTCTTGACCCCATGCCAGTTGTATTGTATTGTAACCTTGGACTTGGACTTGGACTTGGATCTTCTGGTTTACAGAGGTTCAGCTCATGTGGCTATTCCTCTTACGTCTGATGGGAACATTGTTGGAAGGTGATTTGGTGGGTCGTTAGTTTATGCGGGGGCATGATTTGTGTGACATGTGTTCCTTTGAAGGATGATCGATTATGGGCGCTTGTGGCATCTGAAGGTGTTTGGGTCGTAATTTGAGAGGTCTTTTATTGTGGCGTTAGGATGTGAAGGGAGTCCTTTGTAAAAACGCTCGGTAGTTTCAGAATGAAACAACATACATAAGATCTTATAGAAAACACATAGTCTTATGTTTAATTTATAATCATTAGCAATATGAACTCCAAAGTATTCGATATTTTACGAGAGAATAATTACATATTATTTTCAATTGCATTTCATAGTAGTATCATATCGTTTCGTTCCCTTGTTTCTCGATCAAAGAACATTCATTTCTGATACATGAACTTCTAATTATTTGTATATTTGTCCAAAATCTAGATATACACTAACATTTGAAATTATTTGTATAAGCCTGGTTTTCCTAAATTTCTATCCCACATTCTCACCTTGTGACGTCTGTAGATACGAGTACACTTCTCATAGCAATGCGTCTTTTATATACGGGTATATCCGTCCGGATATGATAATAACACTAAAACCATGTAGAAATTACGTTTTATTTCTTCTATAATTAACAGTTAAATGTTTAAGAGCAATGAAATAGTAAATTTTAACACCATAACGGATTACATGTGCATTTTCATATTTAATACCGGAGATAATCATCATTGCAATGCCTTCCGCATTCTTGTAATAAATGCAAGTAATAAATGGATATATGCAGATCTATCGATTATGTTTATTATTCATATAAGTAGGCAAATGTATTTATTGTTTCTTGAACAATGATATAAAACTCGGTATAAAATAATTAATATTAATGAAAACGTTTGTTTTTTAGAAGTTTTATTATATTTTATGTGAATGACATGTTTTGCCCTTCTAAGGCACTTTCAAATGTTTTTGATTATGGCTTAGAAGAGTGAAACATGTTATTCCCATAAAACTTCTAGAAAACTGACGTTTTCATTCGTATTAATTATTTAATATAGAGTTTAACAAGATGTTCAAGAAACAATAAATACCGTATAAAATAATTAATATTTATAAAAACGTTTGTTTTCTAGGAGTTTTATTTTATTTTATGTGAATGACATGTTTCGTCTGTCTAAGGCAGTATAAAATACATTTGATAATGTCTTAGACAGGCGAAACATCTCATTACATAAAATACAATACTCGTAAAACTATGGGAAAAAGTCGTTTTCATTTGTATAATTTGGCTAAATATAATCAAAATTTCTCCTAAAGTGACTATAGATGGCAAATGTTTGTGTATAGTATATTGAATAAATATAATTAAAAAAGTTTTTAATATATTATATATATAATATTCAGTTTAGTTTTAATTTTCTGGTTGTCAGCGCCATCTATGAAATATACTTTTAACTATCGATTCATACTGGATAAACGTTTTATGATTGTGAGAATGATAACAAAATATATGTATTTATAAATAAAAAACTAGTTTTTTTGAATTTTAAGAATTCCTATACTATAAGTGTCACAATAAGTTGTCACGATCTTTCTTTTTATATGAAATAAGTTATTAATAAAATTAGCGTATTTGATTTTATTAACTAAAAAATACTTAAGAATATGTTTATCAATATTCCTTTTTTCAAGTTATATAATTTTTTTCGATAAAGTAAAAACATTTTTTTTCTATGTATTATTTATAAGAGTATAATTTCGCAATATTTTAAATTGACAGCGGAAAAACATGGAAACAAGATGGCCACTGTGGTCAGTGATGCTGTCATATCAGGACCTCGTGCGTTCCTAATCTGGAGTCAGGCGTCCTGGGAGGAGTTATCTGGTCGGGGCCATCAGAGTCCAATCTCAACAAGTCCATGGGCCCATGGGGCTTATATCGGGAGATGGCCAATCATGATTTACCAGTGCGGTGCGTAAAAACTTTTTAAGCGAATGTTTATGAAGAACACGTGATTTTTTTAGGAGCATGTCACCTTTCGTTCCCTTAAATGAAGTGTATTTACTTTAAACTATTATCATTTCATGTTTAGTAAGTAGTTTTCATATTTAAATAAATTATTGGAAAGACATTATTAGAAATTCGTCTTGTAACTTGAAGGCTCGTGTGAATTTCGGATTTTTTAAATATAATAGATCAAAGGAAATATTATTGCTTCAATACTTTGCATTATGAATTACGCAATACTTTGAAATATCTATGTACTCGTAATATGTGTCAATATTTAAATTTTTGTTTTTTATAACGATTATTTTTATAACTTGTATAAAATAATTAAGCATATCAGACGTTTTCTTTCATATGTATGCATATAAGTATTTAATATAATGATAATATTATTGACTATACTAAAAGGTAAAATGTTAGATAACGCATTTTTAACTAACTAACCATCGTAGGCATAATAATGGATCGCCCCACTGTACTTTCCTGACATAAATCTCTCATTTCCTCAACTTTCATACACCTTCTCATGCATGCACGTCGATTTCTTCGATTCTCACGTGGCCGACATTCAATATTTGATTGTGCCACGTTTTCTTCTGTCTTCTATATAATATTTTATAAAGCAATTTGAATCTTCTCGATAAATATCACGAACCGCCAATGGAACGAATATAATCAGGAATAAAGAAACATGCAAAATACAATAAAGTTAAACCGAATTTAAAACGATTTTATCGTAAGGTACTTTCCATTTAATAATGTAAAGAAAACCATCACAAACGTTCTGCTTTGCATTTATAGAAAGGTGCGTCACATAGAAAGGTGTCTTAAAAAAACATATAAACAGAGAGAAAAACATATAAGATATATCTGATTAATTAGAAAGATTACTGGTATTATATAAAACTTTTCTTAAAATGAAAATAAGAGAATTACGTGTATCACAAGAATTATGTTTCTCTTGTACTTTTATTCTTTGGAGAAATGAATCTAGCATCAATATTAAAATGATTTGATTACCAAACCAAAATATTATTATTGGTTTTCCAACAATCTTACTAAAATAACTTGTCATTTAAAACAATCGTAAACATATAATATATAATTAGTATTATTCACATTGTTCTACTCATTTTGACCGATTTCAGCAGTACACTGCTGTGTTCTGGTGCCGTTTAATTTAAATTTTGTTTTTTAAATATGTATATATTTTAATTTCTAAGATTAATTTTATGAAACCTATGATTGCTGAACAATGATACGTATTTTTTTTAAAATTAAAATACTCTCTGTGCGATAAATTAGGCATCTCACTCTTACGCTTATATGAAAAAACAAGAGAGAAAGATATAGCGCATAGATGGAATGTCAACAGACATTATTTAGATCGAAGAAATGGTAGCTTAGATGTTATTATGGTTACTCAATCAATGAATCTACCTGTATAGATCGTTTTACGACATCCCTCGACACTTTTACAGTTCCTTTACTAAACTGGATGCATGTCGACCATTTTATGATGAATTCGATCATTTAATGGAACCAGTTTAAGTAGAGAACTATAACCCATCAACTCACCTTTACAATTTTGTATTTAATTGCTGTCAGTAGATATGTCCAAATGAGTAAAGAAATCCAGGGGATCGGACACATATTTATGTAGTTCAGAAAATTTATAATGTTAAATAAAATGGTTCCGTATGACTTACTTATTGTAATTTATTATTCTTATAGGTTTGATGACCTGTTGATGTTTGCATCTCCATCCTCCTGGGAAGAGGACCGCCAACTATCTCGTCATCTTTTCGACTGTTGGTAATGATGTTAAATTTCATATTAAATATTTGATACGAAAAAAAAAATTCAGAAGTTTTATTAAGTTTTACCAGAATTAGATAATGCCTTTATGACGCTGATAATGCATTAGCCCAGTAAAACATGTCATTTCCATAAAATATAATAAAACTATATTAAAAACGGATGTTTTTATTCGTACAGTTGCAATGCGGTAACTATGATATCCAAGACTATTATATATATATATTCTGTGATAAAAGTTCTTGGGTTCGATTTTAACACTGGTATAAAATTATTTAAAGTTGAATAATACGTTGTTTCCTAGTTTTTTTTATAGGAATGACATGTTTCGCCTTGCTAAGGTATTATCAAATGCTTTAAATATTAATTCATCTGAAACAAAAACAACAACAAAAACAAACCATCATGCCGTTTCCCCGACGGGGTGGGCAGATATAATGGACCGCCACACTACTTAAAACTGACTATTGCTCTAGGTTCCTACAAAATCATACAGTGAGTCAAATACGCACGTTGATTTTTTCGACATCCAACATGATCGACCATTAAAATTCGATTAATTTGATTAAGCCAAGTTTTTTTTCGGTCTTTCGCGACTCTGTATTCTATTCACATCGTTAACGTATATTTTCTCAACCATTCTTTCTTCATATATGCGTTCCATATATCTTAACCAACGCAGAGATGATTTAATAATTGTTTTCAAAATATTTCTTCAGCTCTACAATCCTTCCTTATATCAATATTTTTAATTCTGCAGTATATCGTTTTACCATATATACATCTAAGAGATCTCTTCGCGTCAACACATTTATTCTGTTTTTCCCTTCTTCTGCCAGTTTCATGCTTGACTTCCATATATCAGGGTTAGTACTAAAACTGCATTGTAAACGGCTATTTTTTACTTAAAATGAATGAAAACATAGGACGTCTGTCTTCGAGGAGTTTTATTATATTTTAGATGGAATGACATGTTTCGCACTTTTAATAATTATTATTTTGTTAATCGCTCTTTACATCATTACAGCGCGAGCCAAATCGATGGAAAGGGTATAGTTATCATATTGATTCTCGTGATATGTGATAGGTGTCAAATCTATCGCCATTTTATTGTCACATGAACTCTGCACCAGACCAAAGACAGTATGACAATCATATTGAAGATTGTAAAATAAATTCTAATATCATTGATTTAAATCTTTGATGTTAGTCTTTTAAAAAAAAAAAAAAATACTGCCGTGGCCGGGAATCGAGCCTGAGACCTTTGGGGTGGCAGTCAAAGCACTTACCACTCGGTCACGAAGGTCGTCTAAGGCAACATTTAAAACAAATTTGATAACCCCTTAGAAGGGCGAAACATGTCATTCCATCTTAAATATAATAAAACTCCTTGAAGACAGACGTTTTTATTCATATTAATTATTAAATATGGAGTTTTACACCATTGTTATACAATAAATAGCTATTTTTTACTTTCATTAATCTGAATATTATTTATACTATTGGTGCATTCCCGCTTTATTAGTTAGTTCTCAATGGTACGGAATGAAACAGTATTCTGAGACAAGGTTTATTACGCACTATGACATGTTTATGCATGCTACCCGACAGACACTCGTCCTGCTCGAGATAATTGTTTTTTTTTAACAAAGATATTGCTTTGGTATTTTAATGGAAATCAATCAAGTAAAGGGTTGCTTTTATAGCTGCAGTCTCCATCCAACTAAGGACATTCTATTCCAAGTTGATGCATTCATTAATGAGTGATTGCAACTGTGTGATTGAAAAATCATAATAGAATGAATACGAAAAAAAATATCTTCTATAAATGCCTTCTCTTTGTGTTGCGGACTCATATTTGAATAAATATAATTACACTTGTTGTAGCAACACTTTATTTAATTAAAACAGATATTTTAATAATGTCAAAATTGAAGTTATAAAATTGTAATAGTAATAAAGAAAACTGAAAATATGTTTATTCAAATACGAATTAATACGTTTGTTTTCTAGAAATTTTATTAAATTTTATGGAAATGACATCTTTAACAAAAACATTATTTGCAGGTAAATTTCGTAAGACCAGATGACGGAAACAACAACAATCTTCGAAACGTTGCGCGAAGATCAATTTACTTATTTTTGAAGCCAGGAATTCGTCATGCACAGTCACCCTCAATTTTTCATGTGAGTAAGTTTTTCTTCTTCTTTATTCTCTCAAAATAAAATAATCAAAAATGTAAAGGGATATTGCGATTGAAATCATATGGGATTTTATAAATGAAAATGTTCGGTTTTCCGTAAATAAATATCAAGTATTAAATTAATAATAGTTCAGAAAACAAAGTACATATTGTATTTATATTTGAAATATCTTTCTTATATTATTTTTTATTTGAAATATCTTTCAAATGTTTGTGAACGATTTATACAATACTTTTTTTAATACTAGATATTTTACAGTATTTATTTCATAAAATACAACTATAATATTTAAAATTAAATCACATTTAATTAAATTAAACAATTTAAATAAACAAATGGTTTAAAAATTGTATTTATTCCAAAATCTGATGAAGCTCATAAAACATCGAATAAAACTATTATTTTTTGAATAATAATAATAATAATAATAATAACAATAATAATAATAAAAATGAATTATAATAATTATAATAATAATAATATGCAAACTTCAAAGCGTCGTTTTTATTATGTATTTATGTAATCACCCCAAAAGCGTATTAAGTCGTGTAAATTTAAAACAATATTTAAAAGCGTTTATTATTAAGTATGATTAATAAACTATAAAAATTGATTAAAAGTTTGTTTTTGATGTTGGGTTTATTTTTAAATTTATATTAAAAGTCAATTAATTCGATGTTTATTGTTTTCTGAGCAACGATATTAAACTCCATATTCAATAATTAATAAAAAATAAAAACGTCTGTTTTCTAGAAGAATATGTATGAAATATTTTTTGTTTAATGGGAACGTCTTTTTTACCTTGCTAAGATATTATCATACATTTGGCATTAAGTAAGGCGAAACGTGTCATTTCGATAAAACATAATAAAACTTCTAGAAAAAAGATAATTTTATTCTTATTAATGTGTTTGTTTATACCAAAAAATCTGACAATATATAATATTTATTTATTAAATCTTTATTTGTAACTTTGGTTTAGAAATATGCGAGTATATTATTTTAATTAAAACCGTAGAACTTGAAATAATGCACGTAAGTATGTTAATACAAAGTACTTTTGTCGGGGTGGTAAAAATAAACACCCCGGAGAACTGACTCTTGGGTCATTTTAGAAGATATTAAAAACCTTTTAAATAGATTGAAACGTCTGCATTTGAGAATGCAGTCTTAGAATTCCGCCTTATCTCGTTTGTTTCAAAGGCGCTAGAATAGAAAGGATATAATGTAGGTACTTACGAATAAAATACATTACTTTTAATGAAAGTTGCACTTTCATATAAAATATATATTTTAGTGAGTATATACTTAAGTGATTGATTTTACTTGTGTACTTAAAATATATACTTAAGTGATTGATTTTACTTGTGTATTGATACTAAAGATTTTAATTTCTGTTATTGTCATCACTTTGTGTTGCGGATATTCACATTTGAATAAATGTTGAAAAAACATTGTTTTTCCAAAACAATATTTTTTCCTCTCACAAACACATTTCGGACAATAGATATGTCTGCAGTGCGAAATATGTTTACGAAAAAGGGAAAAAAATATGTTGTGAAACAAGAATTTGCTTCAAAGGTTATCAGTTAGACTGATCATAATTTGACTGTTTCACAAGATTGACCTTAAATGAAACAATTATTTAATAAATATATTTATGGTTATTAAACCAATTCATACTATTGTGTACCAATACATAAGTGTCAATTTATATTAATTGATTGTGAATAAATGATTGGTTAGCGCTTTCTTGATGGACTTTAAATAAAACAATTATTTAATAAACATATTTATGGTTATTAACCGTCGCGTTGCCATGTGGTCAATTGAGTTTCCACTGCCAATTTAAAGTTGATTTTCTTAAAACCTATGGACCCTAATATTATAAAAAAAAATTGTAATCCTCCATTGAAGTGTTCTCAATATTTCGTAATAAAAAAAAAGCAAAAAATTACTTCCTTCATCCCAAAAAAAAATATTTTCTAAGACTGCCCTCACCTTCATTCGTGTTAAGGTAGAATTTGTTTTGCTAATATTTACAACTTTATCAAAAGTGACAAATACTTACTCGCTGTTTTGAACGTATTATAAATTATATCTTTGACCTTTTCAATAGGTACGTAATAATACCGACTGGATGAAAACGCAGCACGTAACTTAATAATATCAGAACTGTGAAAATATTAACACTTTACCAAAAGGGACAAATATTAATACGTACTCGTTGTCTTGAACGTACTATACATTTTGCCTAGGTGCCTTTATCCTCGCCCCGCCGGCTGCGGCGCGCAGACAAGTTTATACCTGATGTTTAGTCGCTCGTATGCTATGACGCATTACATATCAGAAATCGCATGGTTCCAGAAAAAAAATAATAATGATATGTTTTTCAAATAATCCATGTTTGTTATAGATATCGATCTATTCCTAATGAAATTCCCTACAAGATGACATAAATTAAATTTTGATTCATCTAGTCATATGCTTGATATTTAGATAAAGTTAGCGGTAAACTGAACTTACCACATGGGAGCAAGCGTTTTGTTTTGAACACGGTACGTTAAGGGTTAAACCAATTCATACTATTGTGTACCTATACATAAGTGTCAATTTATAACAATTGATTATGTACAAATTGTTGGTTAGCGCTTCCTAGATTTGATGTTTAAATTTAAATTATTGCATCTAATTATAATGCGTTTTTTTATATTAATCTATCTCTGTTTAGTTTTTATGATATTTTTACACCTGAAGATGGAGGTATTCTCCAAAATATGTCGCGTTTTTTTAATATTTTGTGGATTAAACAAACTTATTTTCAATATCCTAATTATTAAACAACTTTACTATGAGGCTGGATGTTTATATCCAATGTCATTAAATTTATTTAAATTGCTCTACTCATAAGCGTCAACAAAATCACTGATGAAGCCATAAGAACAATTTTTAATTATGGTAATTTTTTAATATTAAAAGGGAGGTTTTTATGCATTCAATTTTAATCAAATAACGTTACAAGTGGTATTCAAATAACGATAGAAATCGATAAGGGGCCGAGATAAATATTCTTTCCGCTTAGACGATCCGCGACAGATGCCGAATAAATTTTAAGTCAATCATGATTCAAGGAAAAATTCTCGCATCCTCCAAACGAATCTAATAAATTTCCGAACTATCTTAAATCGTTTATATTTTCTGCTCAAATGTATAAAAATTGATAAAAATATGTCCATATGAAGGGTAAGTCTCATCTTGGACCATTTGCATTCGTGTCTTGCAGCATATAAATTTTCTTTATTTCACACTCTCTTCTAAAAATATGCGAAAAATTCTGACCTTCAAGGAGAGTAGTGAGATAAGTTGTAAAATAATTTTCGACGTCTAAGTAAAAAGTGACAAATTTAAAATACTATCGAAAATTTGAACACGCGTATGAAAAATTATTTTTTGTTACGTGCTATTTACTGAATATATTTTTAATGTTTTATATCCAAGGTTTTACAGAAGGAATGATGCAGAGGGTAGGCAATAATGATTTTCCAATAGCCCTCACCCGTGGGGAAAATATTCAAAGGAATTCGTATTTCTTTCCACCGGCAATATAATATGTTTGCAATACGTACCCCTAGAAAAATATAAAGCCCCTCGCGTGAGTGTGGGGAGACCATATTATTTGACAAATATGAGAGAGTGCCGATGCGTATGAAAATGGCGTGAATATCTCGAATCTACGGTTTCTGGTGGTGACGTGAAATTAAAGGTGTGTTGACCGCCATTTTATTTACTTCTTCATTTACGTTCTATAAATTCAAAGATTGTTCTATGACGGCTAATATAATCCTAAAGCTAGGAATTTTTTTTTGCTTAGATAGTAAAACTCTTTTGAAATTTGTCAGTTTTGAAATTTAAATTTAATTTTTATAAAAAAAACATAGAATTTAAAAACATTCCGTGAATAAATCTTTATTTTTTATATTTTAATTATTCTATTTTAGACCTACCTAAGCTCTGCGTATCTTAAATACTTAACATACGATAATTCGATTTAAAAAAAAAATTAACAGTACATAGTCGATATTCGTGACAGCTGGCAATGTAATTGTCATACTGTCTTTGGTCTGGTGTAGAATTCACGTGAAAATTAAACAGCAATAAAATACCCATTTATCACACGAAATGAGAATCAATTACTTAAAAGTTGTATTCGGTAATTGGGTACAAATAACCTGCTGTATGAAAATGGGAAAGCAACGGGAACACATTAAGAATCCAAGCGGCATCCCAAGGACCAACAAAAATGTTACATTTTGCTGGAAACCATGCGAAACTAGCGAATAATAAATAGACCTATATGTTTTTTTACTGGCAGATTTGACGGCAACATTTTCACCATCTTGTCTATCGGGTGGCAGATTAGATAAATGTAATATGTATCTTAAAAAATACCATGTAAAATAAAAATAAAATAAAATAAAACTAACTAAAGTAATGCATATATAGTTCAATTAATATTAACTGTGTAATTTTATGTAAAATTCCGTTCAAATCATATGTTGTATTTTATACTTTTTCACTTAGAATTAACCACTTTATTTGCGTTAATAGTGCCAAACGGTTTCACTCTGTAGCGAGCTTCCTCAGGGCTATTCTCAAACTATTTATTGTTAAATATGTCATTCATTTATTTTTTTAGAACGTCAAACCATGTACCACGTAATGGCTTCGTATCCAAGTTTACTTACTAATAGATTTTTTATTCGATTCAGTGGAATGCAATATACGTGTCAAGTTTTCTTTCTTATTTGATTTCCATATTGCATTTTCTCGAATCATTCTGTTTCAAAGATGACATCTTCTTTGGAATAATACACATATTTGTCTGGAAGCGAAATGATCAAATAAGTTTCTGAGTGCAAATGATATGTGTCAGTTGTGTAGAATTGTTTTGGGCACAATATTACTACGGCGAGAGAAGAGTAAGGAGGTGATATGAGTTTTCGGATTTCGTCTGCCAGTGGTATCAAATAATGGATCAAGTAAAATATCTACATATTTGATTAAACAATGCACCCATTAAATGCTTTATTTTAGGTTTTCTAATTAGTGTGAAATAAATTAATCTTAATATAGCACAATATGTATGGTGAAAATCGGCGTATTCACGTTTATTTTTTAGAACTATTTTCTAATTGTTTATAAATTAAATTTAAACACACAATATTTAGACATTTAATTAACCAGTAACATCATAAAAAGGCGTTGAAACACGAAGAGAGCTTTTTTTTTCAATGGTGAAACTTTTTGGATTCCGCTAAAAAAGTTTGCCGTTCCTAAACCGTCAACGTTTTTTTACAGATGGAATTATACGAAATGGCCGGCGAGTTGTGAATTCCACACGTAATTAAAATGTTAATTAGTTTGTTGGACTCGCGTGGGCTATTCCAAACAAATGTTAACACAACACATTGTTACCTTCACCTGACAAAAAAATGCATACATCCTTTATACTCTGGATATCGTTTCTACTGCGAATTTTAATACGGTTGTTTATGTGGGTTTTTATTAATTACGGATTATTTTAAACATCAGTAAAATACGTAGTTTATATCATGCAAAAGGTTTTGTTAAAAATTGAAGCTATGTATTATATAAAATAATACAGTGACGTTACACTTGAATTGTAAAAAAATTATACCATTTCCAGGATCGAACCTTGGACTTTTTATCGCGGCATTTAAACCTTGTGTTATCGCATTGTAATTAATACAAATGAAAACGACTTGTTTATAGAAGTTTAAGTATAATATATTTGATGGGAATGACATGTTTTTGTCGGATTTTAAGCATTATGCTACAGCATTGTTTAAGGCAGTATCAAATTCCCATAATATATTTTAAAAAAACCTCTAGAAAAAATATGTTTTCATTCGTATTCATTATTTGATACGGACTTTATACAATTGTTCAAGAAATAATATATAGTTAACGCATTGCCTTATAACCAGAATATAAACTGATTTGATTTGATTTAAACGAGTGTATAATTTACCTATAACATCAAAATTAATTTATTTTCAAAAAATATTTTTTTCACGATGAAACGTTAACATTATATCTACTTACGTACTCTATACCGTCTATAGTGTGAACATAATTTTTTTACATGCAGTACAAAATAAATGTCCCAAATTTCATCCGAGTAAAAATCGTGTAACATAATAGTGACCATGTCTTGCTGATCGCACTGAGATAAAATCGTTTTGCATTAAATAAGTCACTTAGATTATCTTTAATGATAAAGGTGTTCGCTTAAAAAACGGCTGCCTTTCGTTGCCGTTCCTTATTTAAGTTTAAATAATGTTTTCTTACCAGGGTCATAAAGAGGTGGAAGTCTCACTTATGCTAAATAAGCTTATTAAGAGTGGTCAGTCATGACCCTTCATTTGTAGGGTTCGAAATTGTAAATTTTGTTAAAGTATTTTTTATGTTTATTTATTTTCGAGGGTAACAAACAGCGAATACAGTATACAAATACAAACACATAGAGACAAAAAAAACAAGGCCAATTACATGCTACCACAAATATTATATAACAACTGACATTAGGTTAAATTTACTTGAAGAATAAAGTAATATTTTAATAAGTCAAAGAAAAATGTAGAAGTACTAGTAAGAAGGGTTGCTCTATAAATTTTTAAAAAATCACATTCATTAAGATGTAACACATCGATGTTATTAAAGCACTTATTGCACATTTCGCATATCTGGTATACTTCTGCACTTTGAGCGTAGTTAGTCCAATAAGCCGGAAGGTGGAATATTTGGTTCGCAGTGTGTCTTGTGCAAAGCATAGGGGAAATCAGTAATAATTTGACAGAGGATTCCATGTAGTGTAATGTTTCTTGCTATATATTACATTTAAGAATTTAAAACATTTTATATAAGTGTTATTAGTTTTAAAAATGTGTAAATAATCAATGAAATTATTAAATATTTTTTCTTGTAAATGATATTAACTCCACTTTAAAAATTAATATAGTTTAAAACGTCTACTTTCTAAAAGTTTTATTATACTTTATGGAAATTACACGTTTCGCTTTGTTTAGGCATAACAATATGTCATTTAATAATTGAGGGCTGATCAGTTATTGGCATTTACTTTTGGTGATAAACATAAATGCCAATAACTGTGCAAAGGTGAAAATTTATGGAATAATATACTGTAGTCCAAACTTGTGCTACTGACACATGTTATAATAAACATTTTTTTCTTCTCTTTATTTTATTTTTTAAACTGGTTATTAAATACTATTTTAATAACCAGCCTTCAATTAATAATGATTACATAATTTTTTTAATTCTTTTTTTAACTTGTGAATTTATTTTTGTGATTATTGTTTCGAAGGTTTCATACTTTCATAATCTGGAAAACAACACCAATTTATATCGTTGTTCCAATGATGAAGGTAAACAAACTTCACAAAAATAAATTCAAAAGTTTAAAAACCGTGTTTTTATGTAGAATGTAAGGAAAGTGCATAAATGTGTGGTTTTCATTTCACTAGAAATGCTAGATAAATAAGAAAGATGAGACCATATTAAGAGCCATTGCTATTGGTTGCCTTTGACAGGAATTATAAGAATGATTTTATTTATTTATTATTTCTAGAAAAATGATGTTTTACTCCATATTAAATAATTAATATGAATGAAAACATCTGTATTCTAGGAGTTTTATTATGTTAAAGATGAAATGACATGTTTCGATCTTGTAAAACATTATCAAATGTAAGGAAAGTGCATAAATGTGTGGTAACATTTGATATTGCCTAAGAAGAGAGAGGCATGTCATTCCATATATAATATGATAAAACTCCTAGAAGACAGGCGTTTTCATTAATATTAATCAGATAAAGTATTTTTTTTCAAGTGATACACATTTATCGGTTTATTGACCGTAGTTGTGGGTGCCAAAATCGTAGTCGTTTTGTTTTTTACGGTATTTCATTAGCTTGTTATTTTACAGACAACCAAAATACAATGTAGCCAATGCATTATTTGTAATATCCGGTAAACCAACTAAACTAACTTAATTTAAACACAGTCTAATGTGGATAGACAGGCGTTAAATACGTGACGCGGGGTATCCGTGCATTGTTCTCATTCACTAGAATAAAAGACCGAAAAATAAGAGTAAAAACAAAGTTAAGTACCCGATAAAAGTTCGAGGTGAAGATAACAGTGATCCAGATATTTCTATTCAAGTTTTTGACCGTGTCGAAAATGCTTCGAGAGATTAAGGTGAGGTACTTAAATCAAATGTTGAAAAAACAGCACCACAGCATTATATTACTCGAGTAAATAAATGCCTTGTTTGATCTACAACAACAGCAACAAAGACAAACCATCAAGCCGTTTCTCCGAAAGGGTACGCAGCGAGAAAGGACCGCTACACTACTCGATCCTTTTACACCTATCTTTCTTCCTCCACATTCATACGAGTCATACACGCACGTTGATTCTATCGACTTCTTCTTCTTCTTCTTCCTCTTTTAATAGATCTGTGGATCTGTTTTTAAGGCGTCGAGGTCTCCTGGGACACAGAGCTCCAACTGTCTTGCCATCTCTTCGCAGGTCTTCCGGGTTGGCGAGTTCCCATTGGCACTTGTTTGCGGCTGTTTGGGAATCTCAAATGGAAAGGAATGTAGAGCGGAAGAATGAATTATGAACAAAATTATGAATGGATCGCTGTGTAGGTTCGAACATATGGAGCGCATGGATGGAGAAATAATGGTTAAAAAGTATACGTTAATGGTGTAAATGGAGTACGCAGTCAAGGCAGACCGAGGAAAACATGGCATGACCAAATTAATCAAATTTTAAAGGTTGGTCATGTTAGAAGTCGGAAGAATCGACGTGCGTGTATGACTCGCTGTATGAATGTGGAGGAATCTAGAGAGGTGTGCTAGGATAGAGTAGTGTGGCGGTCCATTCCAACCATTACCCCTGCGGAGAAACGTCTTGATTGTTTGTTTGTTTGTTTATTAAATTTAATATTAATGACAAGTTTCACATGCTTAAAGCGTTATCATTTTCATATGTCATTATGTTATATTATCACATGTTATATTATCATATGTCATTTGAAAAAAATCAAGGATTTTTGATAATATATGATGATTAGCTTAGTTATGCGAAGTATTTCATAAAATATAATAAAACTTCGGAAACAGCGTTTTCATTCGTGTACATTAATTTAATAAGGACTTTTACATCAAGCTTCAAGAACTAATATTAGGTCCTTACATATGAAATTGGCGTTTTGCCGTACTGGCAACTTTGATCTCAAATATCTTCTCTTTGGTTAAGAATTACAAATTCAAATTTATACAGCTATTTACTAAAGTATTTGTGTTTCGAAAATTAAAATTCATTTGTTTTTTCCTCAGTTGTTTTTTTTCTTTGCGTCACTCAGTTTACAAAATGGAAAACTTGAAATATCGCGTTATTTACGAGTACGAGTTCCACCGTGGCACCAGTGCTGCAGAAACGGGTCGAAGGATTGATGATGTGTATGGCGACGGTGCCGCAAAAGAAAACACAGTGCGTTTTTGGTTCCAACGTTTTCGTTCTGGAAATTTCGACCTGCAGAACAAGCCCCGTGGACGGCCGGAGACCAAAGTTGATAATGAAGAATTGAAGGCTATTGTGGAAGCGGATCCATCGCAAACCACGTCCGAGTTAGCTGCAGGCTGCGGTATTAGTGATAGAACTGTTTTAATCCACTTGAAGTAAATTGGAAGATGAAAAAGCTTGAAAGGTGGGTACCTCACGAATTGAGTGAAGCAAATCAACACACGCGCGTTGACTGCTGCGTTGCATTACTCAACCGGCACAATAATGAAGGGATTTTGAATCGAATCATTACCTGTGATGAAAAGCGGATCCTGTATGATAATCGGAAGCACTCATTGCAATGGCTGAACCCTGCCGAACCAGCCAAACCATGCCCCAAGCGAAAATTGACTCCAAAAAAGTTACTTGTGAGCGTTTGGTGGACTAGTGCTGGTGTCGTTCACTACAGCTTTCTTAAATCTGGCCAGACGATTACGGCAGATGTCCATTGTCAGCAACTGCAAACCATGATGGAAAAGCTAGCTGCTAAACAACCGAGGCTGGTTAATCGCTCTAGGCCACTGCTGCTTCATGATAACGCTAGACCACACACTGCACAACAGACGGCTACCAAATTAGAAGAGCTTCAATTGGAATATCTAAGACATCCACCGTACTCTCCGGACCTTGCCCCAACAGATTACTATTTTTTTCGAAATTTGGATAACTTCTTGCAAGGGAAAAAATTCAACTCCGATGGGGCAGTCCAAACCGACTTCAAAGATTTTATTGATTCCCGTCCGAATGGTTTTTTTAGTAAAGGGATCGATGAACTACCTATGAGATGGCAAAAGTGCATAGATAGCAATGGTACATACTTTGATTAAATAAATATATTATATTAAAAAAAATCAACTTTATGTTCCTCCCATACAAAACGCCAATTTCATATGTAAGGACCTAATATATGAATTGTTTTAATTGAACTGTTTTAACGTTTACAAACACAATGAAGCATTTAAAATGCAAATATTAAGAATAAAACTGCAGTAGTAACTTGTCATCGGTAAAACCGTTTCCAGTTGGGATTAGTTGACACTTATACAGGTAGTGAAACGCATTTGCATTTAGGGTAAGTTCTTGCATTCTGTTTACAAGTCGCCTTATTATTTAATCTCGTAAGTATAAATGCTGTGAGCCTGTTCTAGATAAGTACTCGCATATGAAAACAGCTTTTCTTGACAGCTCTGAAACAACTGGTTTGTATTGCAATATAAACATTATATGCTTTGCAGTTCTGCGACATGTTGGAGAAAACGTGTCATGACAATTTCTGCAAGTTGGGTTACATTATTCATTACAGAATAAACGATTTTATAAGTGTAACAAAATTGGTTTTCTAAGGTACAAATGGTTAGCTACTGATTCAAGAAACGTAGATTTATTTTTCATCTTCTTCTTCTTCTTTCTGTGTCCCGCCAGGTCTCCCCATCGATGACTATTTGATGACCCTTGTATGGTGATGACCTGGGGAAAAAATTTCCAGAGTGGTATACCCTTGCCTTCTCTGGAGGATTTTTTGTCGGGGTTACATTCCCTTAGCTGGGTGTATCCAGTTTTATGGCGCTGGAAGCACGCCATTCGTCCTCTCTCTATCTGCTATGGCACTAAGTAATATGTGCCACATTGCTCGGGGTTCGCGGGGTCTTTAAAAAATTTTCATCAAACTGATTTTATTTGTATAACATATTCTAAAAATGAATTAAAGATTTATTGTTTTTTTTGTGTATTTTAACAAAATCAAAGTTTCTAATTTATGTATCCTTTAAAATATACTTTTTTTTTCATATTTACAAATTTGTCTTCAAATATACGGTTAATTATTAACATTTGAACGTAACAAGTTTCTAACTAACTAACTAAACAACACGCCGTCTCCCCGAAGGGGTGGGCAGAAAGAATGGACTGCCACACTTTTCTTTCCTGACATATTTCTCTCGCTTTCTCAACATTCATACATCGTGTCATGCACGTGCATCGATTTCTCTGACTCCTCACATGGCTGACAATCAATATTTGATTTATTTGATGATGCCATGTTTTCCTCGGTCATCCTCTATTCCTGGTTCCATTTACATTGTTACCATATACTTTTTTTTAACATTTATTATTTCCACATGTCCGAACCATCTTAATGATCCATTCATTATTTTGTTCATAACACTTTCATTCGCAACGTATTCACTTCGTATATTTTCATTCGACACTCTATCATACACAGAGTATTCACACATTCACTAAGAGATCTCATGTCTACTGCATTTATTCTTCTTTCATCTTTCTTTTGCCAGTTCCATGCTTCGCTTCCATACATAAGGGTCGGTATAAGAACACCATTGTGCACTGGCATTCTAGATTTTTTGGATAAGTTGTTGTTTGCAATGACAACTTTAAGTGCACTATTCACTTTGTCGCCTGCCCCAACCCTTCTTTCAATATCCCTCTCCACTCGCACATCTCTTGTTAATATACTACCTAAATACACGAACTCATCTACTTGCTCCAAATTTTCACCATTCAATCTAAAGTCTTAGTCCATTGAAAATGTTAGCTAAATTAGATTTTTTATATGTTCAAACTATCTTAATAGTTTGTTAATGATTTTGTTTATAATGCTTTCATTTTCACTGTATTCTCTTCTTATATTATATGTGCATTTGACACTATCTAATTAGGTTTTTGTTTTTTTGGATGTATACAAATACTTGTAGACAAATGCTGGATTTTACCCATTGTGGGTTAATCATTTTTAAGGATTAATTGTATCTCAATAAATAATTATGCACCAATTATAATTGTGTTTCCATACATTGTGATAATTGCGTTAGCCTTTCACATTGCGTTCATAAAGATTTTCTGCTAAATGCTTACAAATAATCTTAATAGATGGCGCTAGTGTAGATTGACCTAAAAATGTGAAGTTATTTAACATTTTAGCGTATATACATTGTATATTATACAAGTTCCGAAATTTTGTCAGACGTGATGGTCGTAAGAAGGGAGGAATGGGGAATGTTGTTAACATAAAGTGATCGCTTAACCCAACCAATGACAGGTCATAACTACCATATTCTGTTTCCAAAGAAAAAAAATTACGTCTTACTCTACAATTTTTCTAATTAGAATTTATCACACATCAATAATGAGGAAACTCTCATGATACTCTTATACTGAATTGAATATTTTGCTTCCTGTTGACTTTTTAAAAAGTTCTAATATCACTAAACAAAATCTAAAGTCTTAGTCATTACAATAATATTAAAAAAAAATCTTAGTGAGTTAAACGTGAATACCTTAAACTTTATTGTATCATTCAATGTAAAAAAAATTGTTCACAAACTTATCTTCAATGGAAGTTTGTAACAATTTTTACTATTGGACCCCGGAGTCTGCTACCCGGAACAAATACTTCGTTTGAATTCCGAACGCCTCCCGAGAATTCTTAAACAGAGAATTTATCCTGGTTCGGGTTTTACATTTTATATTTTGCGAATGAACTATTCCATATATTTTATAATCAGAATATACTTAGGTATAATCAAATTTTTGGATTTGAATGTCTTTTAGCTTTTTGCGGGAGTTCTAGGAACGCATTTAATTTAGAAGCATCTACAAAAACGCGAACAAAGAGAGATCAAACGTAATGGTATGCGAGATTACGAGGGAAGAGCAGTCGTCCTATCTCAGTTGTCAAAATTTTGAAAAGGGCAAACATATTGAAATTAAACACTATGGGAGGTATGTGAATTAAATCCTTTATTATTATTAAGGAGACGAATTTTTTGCTACCTGAAATATAGAGTGGTATTTAAGTTAAACAAATTTGCTATCTTGATAATATTGCAACATAAAAAATAACCAAATTTCTTTTTATTCCCCATTAGTATATAGTACATTAAAAACTTTTCCCCTGTACAATCTAGCTAAAAAATATTAATACTTCCTTCAACTTTTGTCACCTTTCCCATTAATGCTATCTACTTCTTGTTATTGTTTATTATTATTATTTTTTTTTTGCTTTATTATGTTTAATCGTTTTTGACTCTATAATTGTTCCTTCTAAATACTGTTTTATTATTATGATTATTTTATTATTCTATTTTAATAATTTCTTCTATAAATAGTAACTAACCGTTCTTTTAATTAAAATATTTAGGTACAAAACTAAATTTCAGCCAAACTTAAAAAATTATATCAAAGAAAATTGTCAAATTAACATAGTAACAAATACACATAAATATTCGAAAATTTAATATTTTATATATTATTTTAACACCTGATCATCTCAACATGGGTTGATGAAACAGCTGTCGCGTAAAATAAAATACAATTGTGATACAAAAACAAAGTTATTAAAAAAAAAAACAGTTTTAAATGTTAAGATATCAAAGTGTTACGGACAAAACAATGGAGTATTTATAAAAAAAATATGCTTTGAGGCAGTGATCGATTAAAACGTAGCACGATCAAATTAATAAAATATTAAATGTCGGTCACGTGAGGAGTCCGAGAAACCGACGTACATGAATGACACAATGTATAAATGTTGAGGAATTGAGAGAAATATGTCAGGTAAAGACAGTGTGACGGTCCATTCTTTCTGCTTAGTCCTTTGGAGAGTCGGTATAATGGTTAGTTCGTTTTTAGAACTTTATAACATTTAAAAGGTGACTAACCAGAACCAACCTGCCTCTGGTGATGCCGGTGGGGAGAGCCATCAAACTTCTGAACATGATCGCTTCGGATATCGATGTATTTCATATTCGTGAAAGTACGTTCAGAAGACAAATACTCTTGACTTTGGAGAGTATCGTGTATTCCTAATGTCGAACCATCTCTCATGCGTTCCTGGTACTATATATTTATTAAATTTAACCTGTTCTCAATAGACGTCTTAAACTATAATAATTGTTCGTAATATCTTTTGAAAAAATAAACTGATTTAATTTATTACAAATATTATAAATATTCTGGTAATATAATAATAATAAATATTTGTAAATATTCTGGTCAATTATTTGGCGTATAAAATAG
The DNA here is from genome assembly GCA_022606425.2 of Lepidostoma basale. Lineage (NCBI taxonomy): Eukaryota > Metazoa > Arthropoda > Insecta > Trichoptera > Lepidostomatidae > Lepidostoma > Lepidostoma basale. The sequence continues at coordinate 195,691 of JAHDVF020001541.1, read as the reverse complement.
GAGTGGATACTCCAGGCGACTTCTAACAGTACGATAGGAGGCGGTAGCCTCTTCGCATTGTGTTAATAAAGTAGTTTGCTAAATGCTAAACAATCATTCTTCATAGATGGCGTTAGTGGATGGATTGTATAGATTAATATTAAAAAATTAATTAGTACAATCAAATCTACATAGATGGCTAACTGGAACTGCCACGTGAAGATAAGTATGAATTTGGAGTATATATACAACTTCCAAAAAATGTATCATACATGATCAATAACAATGGTGGAATGGGGAATGTTGTAATTACATAAAGCGTGCGCTTAACCCAACCAATGACAGGTCATAAGTCCTGTAAACACCTTGATCATCCATATTCAGTTTCCAGTTTGTTTCTTCGTCTCTATTGAGATACAATTAAAAATTGATTTAATTTAATTTGATTTGATTAAACTGTGCAATTTATTTATGTTTGTAGTTCTTATTTTGTAAAACTCCAATATTCAATTTATAATGTAAACGCGGTAGCTTATTCGAATAAACATTATTTTTTTATTTATATACCTATTGTATAAAAATACATAAACACTAGTAACAAATGTGTTTTGCTTTGCGAGGGCATTCTCAAACATTTTGAGAATATCATCAGTTTGAGAATGTCCTCGCAAGGCAATATAAATTTGTAACTACTGTTTATATATTTTTATATAATATATTATATAAATAAAAAATCAAAGTGAAACTGAAAAAGCTAACACGTTTTCATTATATATTTCTTAAACGTTGCAATTTTATATGTTTTGAGATGGAGTTTCATATAATGAAAATTATTAAAAAAAAAGTTTAATGTATACAAATACTTGTAGACAAATACTGGATTTTACCCATTACGGGTTAATCATTAAGAATTAATTGTATCTCAATAGAAACGAAGTATAAAATATATAAAAATTGGAGAGTTTTCTCCAGGCGTTGCCTATTAATGTTACCACAATTGGGTTAAAGGCCTTTCACATTACATTAATAAAGATTTTCTGCTTAATGCTTACATTTATTCACAATATATGGTGCTAGTGTAGATTGAACTAAAATACGTGAAATGTTTCTCAACATGGTAGCATATACGAGGTCTGTTCAAAAGAAAAGGTGAATTTTGAATTTTCGCGGGCTGTGTACATTCGATTATCCAATTTATTTTTTTGTTATATTGGTACACATGTGTTTATCATATGTTAGCATTATCAGTCATTTTGCATTAGTGGTTTGTTTTTGACAACTGGAAAGGTTAGTCACGTTTTTGTGTGTTCTTCGATTTTTTATTTTTGAAAAAAATGGATCAAAGAATATGTATTAAATTTTGCCTTAAAAATGGAATAAAGTGCTCCAACGCACTTAAAATGTTGACTGTGGCATTCGGCGAGTTGACTTTGTCTCAAAAAAGTGTTTATAAGTGGTACAAGCGCTTTACAGAAGGCCGAGAAGATGTTAATGACGATGAGCGTCCTGGAGTTGCAACCACGTCAACAAACGAAGAAAACATCGAAACAGTGAAGAAAATGGTTTTAAAAAATCGTCGAATCACTATAAGGGAAGTTGCAGTGGATGTTGGCATATCAATCGGCTCATGCCATGCAATTTTCTCGGATGTTTTGGGCATGAAACGTGTGGCAGCGAAGTTTGTTCCGAAATTGCTAAATTTTGAGCAAAAGCAACGTCGCATTAGTATCGCTCAGGAGTGATTATTTGGCCAAAATCAACACTGTAATCATGCCTCAACCACCGTATTTACCAGATTTGGCTCCCTGTGACTTTTTCCTATTCCTGAAACTGAAGAGACCAATGAAAGGAAAGCGTTTTGCCACAATTGATGAGATAAAGTCAGAATCGAAGAATGAGCAGATGGCCATACCGAAAAGCGCATTCCAGAAAAGCTTTGAGGATTGGAAAAAGCGCTGGCATAAGTGCATTATATCTGAGAGGGATTACTTTGAAGGGGAGAAAATGGATATTGATGAATAAATAAATACTTTTCGAAAAAATTCGAAATTCACCTTTTCTTTTGAACAAACCTCGTATGCCACTTTCAAAATTAATTATCAGACGTGGTGTTCGTAAGAAGGGCGGAATGGGGAATGTTGTATTACATAAAGCGATCGCTTATCCCAACCAATGACCGGTCATAAGTCCTGTAAACGCCTCGACCACCATATTCTGTTTCCAAATAATTTAAATTTTCGTCTCTATTGAGATCCAATTATTTCTTTAAAATTATTACAGTTGATTCTTGACGTCAGTTCATATCTTTTAGTGCAAACATTTTTATTGATAGTCAAACATCTTAATGGTCCAACTATCCACTTTCGACGTATTACAGCGTTCTGTTCTCAACATTTTTAGATCACATAACATATCCACTACATTTAACTCTTGAATAAAATAACTGCTCCATCACATTTTTTTCAAATACATGGAACATTTAATCTATTTAATGAAAAACATAAATCGTAAAATTTTTATAGACCTTTAAAAAAAAGGTGCTTACGGTTTTATAACGAAATATAACACTCCCATACACTCGTGCCCCACACTTACACCGCACGCTCAATTTCATAAAGTGAGCTTACAAAAAAATAGATAGCTTTTTTCTGATTAGTGGATGGAGGTGGCCGTGATGAATCACTTAATACACGCGGCTGTGAACCTTTTAACATAATCCTGGAAACTAGCCCGCTTGTCACGTGGATTACTGTAAGGTTGGTAACACATCCGACAGCGCGCTGTGGAGGGAACCCCTAAGGTTTCAGCTAACATTACGTTTATTAAGGTATATGTAAACAATGTATATGTATATGTGACAAAAGCGGAATTATTTATTGCATCACGATAAAAAACTAGAATATTTTATTCGATTTAAAACGTCAGTTTTCAAATTTTTATTATTATTATTATTATTTTGTTGAATCGCTCTTAACATCATGACACCATGAGCCAAATCGATGTAAAGGGTATTATAGCTATCATAATGATTCTCATGACATGTGATAGGTAGCTAATCTATCGCCATTTTATTGTCACGTGAATTCTACACCAAACCAAAGACAGTGCGAAAATCACACTTCCCTCGCTGGGAATCTAACCTGAAACCTTCGGGGTGGCAGTCAATGCACTTACCACTCGGCCACGGAGGTCGTTATATATTATATCACAGTTTTTTATGAATGTCAACTTATTGAACGCAAGGCATTAAAATTGTGGAATTCCATAGTAATATACTCAGGAAATTGAAAATAACTTTGTTTAATCCACTAAAAATTAAAAAAAAAACACGACATGTTTCGGAGGATACGTCCATCTTCAGATGTAAAAATATAATAAAAACTAAACAAAGAAAGACTAATATAAAAAACGCATTTGAAAATCGATACATTAATTGAAATTTAAAAATTATTAATTTTTAAATTTAAATTATTGTATTATATTCAAGTTTTTATTAAGTTTTCACACCTGAAGATGGAGGTATCCTGGTAAAATGGCGCTCTGTAAATCAACCATTTTATCATTATTATTGTTCTCTGAAACATGTCGTGTTTTTAAATATTTTTTTATAATATTTAATGAATTAAACAAAGTTATTTTATATTTTCTAAGTATATTATAGGAATGTGATTATACAACTCGACATATGTCATTTCTATAAACTCTAATAAAACTTCTTAGAAAAACTCTAATAAAACTTCTTAAAAAGAGACGTTTTTATTCATATTCATTTATGGATTTTTGAAACATCGTTCAAGAAACAACAAAAAAAATTTATTAATAAATAATGAAAAATCAGAATAGGTTATATTATCTTAAAATAAAAATAATAATAAATAATTGTTCCAAAATAAATATTTATAACATCTGTCAAAACTGATCATATTTGTAAACAATTTTAAAATATTTTAAATATATATCTTTATAATATGTACGTATCACTGAAAAGGGACCGATTGTCCGAAACATGTCTGAAGTGTAATTTTTATTTAAATTTAGTGTTGTATATACAAAGCATATAAAAAAGAAAAAGACAAAACGGTAATATTAATTTAAGCGTATTGATTATATATAATTCGAATGAAAACGTCTGTTTTCTAGAAGTTTTATTGTATTATATTTTACGTGAAAGGCATGTTTCGCCTGGTTAAGACATTATGTCTGAAACATTTGATAATGCCTGTCATGTGAACATATCATTCACATAAAATATAATGAAACTTCTAGAAAACAGGCGTTTTCATTCGAATTATTTATTTGATTCGGAATTTTACACCATTTTTCAAGAAACAATAAGTAAGCACTGATTATATTGGCAAGTGATATGCGCAATAAAATGAAAGGGTCATAATGAGGGTAAGACCCATAGTAATAATGAATGAAGAAATTTTTTTTAATTATATTTTAACGATGTAAACTAAACAAGATAACGAAGAAGATAGAGAAGAACGTGGGACGATCAAATCAATTAAATATTAAATTTCAGCAATGCGAGGAGTCGGAGAAATCGATATGTGTGCATGACACAATGTATGAATGTAGACGAAGCGACAGAGGTATGATAGGAAAGAACAGTTTAACGATTAATAATTTCTGCCTACCCATTCGGGGAGACGGCGTGATGCTTAATTTTTAATTTCTTCTTCGTGGCAATAGCAAGCTAGTTTCATAGGGATGGTCCTAAAAGTTTCATCTGCCCTAATATTTTTCTATCGTGGTGAAAGGTTTTGCTGACTTTGCGTAGAATTATAACACCACTCTTATGAGCACATTTTTTTGCCTCTAATGTTTAATTTATTGGTAGAAATTAAATATAAATAAAGTCAATTAAGCTTTTTTATTAAAAACATAATTTGAATATGTATGTATAATAGTATTATTCAACTTAATCTTTTTGTTCCGATACCGCTTTCGGTAGCTCTGTGACATCTTCTCTTAAAGAAGACAAAATTAAATTTTCAAAAATAAATTTTTGGTGATCCCACTAATACAGTACTTACCTTCTTTAATTCTTATTTTGTCGTACCAAGCCTTAGTTCTTTTCGTAATAGTGAGATTCAGAGCTCCATAATGTACTGCCATATTTGCTTCAGTCGAATTTATATATAAATTATATTCGATAAATATTGCAACAATCCCACTATTGAGTTCTGTTGATTTATATAAAATTGATAAATTTTATAAGATAGTTTATTGAAACATATGAATAGTTTAAATGATTTGCTAGCCAATAATCAATTTGAAATTCTACTGATTTATTGCATTACTTTCTTTGAAACAAAAAAATATCACGTTGTTTTAATGAAAGTTTGTTGCGTAAGAACCTGCTCTGATTTCCTAACCGAAAAACTCATTAATTTTGCAGTCAATATGCGACGTTTTAACCTTTACAACAATAAATATATTGTATCACAAAATACATTTACAATTTTGTTTCAAAATTGTTACACAAAACGTAGTAGAAATGTTTTACCCATAAAATAATAGCTTTGTAACAAAATATGTGCAAACGCCATTCGAAAAATCAATTAGAATAACACTAGACTAATGGAGCCACCAATGATTCAGCATTCAATAAAAAAACATAAGTATGTTGCTATAAAATTTTCATTGCTGGTTATGTAATTTCCTTGATGTTTCGTTTTGCCTATTTTTTGACAAAGACGTCAAAATAACGGATTTAATTTAAAAAAGGAATAAAATCAATTCAAGAATCAATTGTATCTCAATAGAGACGATGATGCAAATTGGAAACAGAATATGGTTGATCGAGGTGTTTACAGGACTTATGACCTGTCATTGGTTGGGTTAAGCGCACGCTTTATGTAATACAACATTCCCCATTCCACCTTTTTTTCGGTAGTTTTTTTGCAATATACACACTAACGCTATCTATGAAGATTGTATTTTTTTATAAAATTAATGCCAGTAAATCTAGTGTTAACATTACTTTGAAGGTTAAGTATTGTTTTTTATACTTTTTCAATCAAATTATTTTTCATGTGAATATCCTTGAAAGTTAGTTTTAAAATAATTAATTTTGAAATATGATTAGACTTTACAGGGAATTACAGTAAGATGTGGCAATTTAATGAAGATTTGTTTCGAGTCCGTGGAACAGTATTTTTTTATTTGATCCCAAGCGACTAACTAGCTAACTAAATAGCCAACATGCCGTCTCCCCGGGGCGGTAGAAAGAAAGAATGAACCGCCACACTGTTATGTCCTGACATACTTCTCTCGCTTCCTCTACATTCATACGTCGTGTCATGCACGCACCTCGATTTTTCCGATTACTTACGTGACCGACATTTAAATATTTGATTGATTTGATTGTGCCACGCTTTCCTCGTCCTAACTCTATTTCTAGCTCAGCTCACGTCGTCACATATACATTCTTCACCATTCTGTCTTCACTCATTCTTTTCATCTGTCCAAACAATCTTAACGATCCATTCATTATTTTGTTCATAACACTTTCATTCGCACCGCATTCACTTCTTATACTTGCATTTGATACTCTACCATATATAGATTTTTCTAACTAACTAACTAACTAACCATCACGCCGTCTCCCCGAAGGGGTAGGCAGAAAGAATGGACTGCCACACCTTTCTTTCCTGACATATTTCTCTCGCTTCCTCAACATTCATACATCGTGTCATGCACGCGCGTCGATTTCTCTGACTCCTCACATGGCCGACATTCAATATTTGATTTATTTGATCGTGCCACGTTTTCCTCGGTCTTCCTCTATTTCTGGTTCCATTTACATCATTAACATATAATTTTTTTACCATTCTTTCTTCATTCATTCTTTCCATATGTCCAAACCATCTTAATGATCCTTTCATTATTTTGTTCATGACACCATCATTCGCACCGCATTCACTTCTTATATTTTCATTCGACACTCTATCATACACAGAGTATACACACATTCGTCTAAGAGATCTCATTTCAACTGCATTTATTCTACTTTCATCCTTCTTTTGCCAGTTCCATGCTTCGCTTCCATACATAAGGGTCGGTAGAAGAACACCATTGTGCACTGCCATTCTAGCTTTTTTTTTAGGTTTTTGTTTGCGATGACAACTTTAAGTGCACCATTCACTTTGTTACCTGCCCCAACCCTTCTTTCAATATCCCTCTCCACTCTCCCATCTCTTGTAAACATACTACCTAAATACACAAACTCAACTACTTGCTCCAAGTTTTCACCATTCACGCTAATGTTGCAGACTGTCGTGGTTTCTTCCTTTTCAAAAATCATTATAGATTTTTCTACTGCATTTATTCTACTTTTATCCTTCTTTTGCATGTTCCATGCTTTTTTCCATACATAAGGGTCGGCACAACAATACTATTGTGCACTGCCATCTTAGCTTTGTGGAGAAGGTGCCTCCACGTGTGGAGTTACTATAACTAACACTCGGCACCATTGGAAACAATATAAAGTCGGTCAAACCATTCTCCACAAAGACAAGATAATGGGAGATACTTATTCGCCCCGTTTTAAGGCCATCTCTTCTTAATTAGTTTGTCATTGACACGATCAAAAATATCATATTTTTTATATTTAAAATGAGCTGAATTTCTTTTCCTGCCCTATGTTGCCCGGGGCGTAATTGCCTACGCATTTTTTTGTACTTATCTTCATATTAATTACCTTTCATCCATAAAGACAAAGACCGAAAATAAAATAACAGCTAAAAATCTGAATCATAGAAATATTAATTAGTACCGTTTCTTAAGCTAGGATTATAATATGAACGACAGACTTTGGATGAAATAAGTTCATCACACTGTTTTAATATTGTACAAATATACAATACTTGTGTCGTTGCTTATTTAATATTGTATATTTACTTATAACATTCATAATTATACTTTCTCTTCTATAGAATTTATGATAACATATAGTATATCATTATTTTTATTCTTAAGCTTTCTTTCGTGCACTACTGGATATATGTTAGAAATCTCTTTCATTTTTCTCCACTCGTCCCTGTCTCGTCCCTTGTTTTCAGTTCAACTTTTATGTGGCTTCCCAACCCTCCATTTCTTTGTCCAAGACCAAGATTGGAGTATTCTGGATGTCCATCTGGTATGTTCTATCTGATTATAATATGTCTAGCCCATTGCCACTTCGATTTACAGGTGATTTCAGCAACATTGGTTCGGCATCTAATTTCTTCATTTCGTATTATATATCTCGAAGACTCGCACATATATATACTGGGTGTCCCAGATATCAACGTCCGGCCGAAAACAGACGATAGGCCAAGTCATGACAGTTATCAGAAAAATATTTTAAAAAAATAGGTCAAGTACTTTTCAAATTATACCTATCAAAAAATATTTCGGAAAAACTGACACCCTGTGATGGTCTTTCAATTCCTGTGACTACAATTATTAACTTTTCTTAATTTTATTTTTCTGTAATGTAACCATGAATAACCCTTCTTCAAATTTTAGTTTAAAATTAAAAGGCAACTGCCTCAGTTGAGTTTTGCCCAACATTGAATTCAGAATAATTACAACACCCAACTTTAACCGACTGTACTGAAATCAATTTGTACTACGCTATTTCGGAAAGTGACTTTAAAAATTGGCGCATTTAGACTAAATTCTAAAATAGTATGACACTTACTAGAAAATTTCTTAATTGAGGAAAAAAAATGTTTAAACCTAATTTCTTGCCAATTTTGTTTAATTATAATAGATAAAATGTTGGTAATGCAGCCTAGCTGTCCAACATGACCCAAGTATCTCAGTACGTGGAATTGAATAGAGCACTGGAGTACCCAGAAGTAGGACATATCGTATTTTATAATACAAAAAACAGTTTCACCCATATCATGTACAAAAGGTACAAAATCTGCTACCCCAAAACTACCCAGAGAGAGTGCGATTATTATTGCGCCTCATTGTATGGACCCTATATGGAATTTACTTTGTGTGTTACGAGATTTTGAAATTTCAAACTCTTTCTGTAAATATGTAATTCATTACGCAACATATTTCTTATCGGGGAACAACAGTGTCGGGGAGCTTTAGCAGGGATTATGTTGAATGCTGCAAGATGATACGTCTCACGATGAAAGATGAATTCATCTTAAAACTGTGGGGGAGAGAGAAAATTCCCTTTGTTCTCTTATAATCCTTAAAACATCAGGAATATCAAGATAAATGCAAGGCGAAAGAAAACGATTTTCTCGGAACACTTATTCCTAATGAAGATTCAAAAAGCGATACAAAACTTGGAATCCTGATGGAATCCCTGCCAATACATACTGTACTTAAAATGACAATGATACTATTATTATTATTATTATTATTATTATTATTATTATTATTATTATTATTATTATTATTATTATTATTATTATTATTATTATTATTATTATTATTATATGTATTATCATTTTGTTGAATTGCTCTTTACATTATTATAGCGCAAGTCAAATCCAATGCAAATGAAGTAAAATGTAATAAATGTATAGGAAGTAAAATGTGAATTCTACACCGGACCAAAGAGAGTGTGATAATCATACTGCCATCCAACCCGGGACTTTCGGTATGGCAGTCATAGCACTTTCCAATATTTTACATCATGTCATGCACGCACATTGATTTCGCCTATTTATTTAACTTTTGACATTTACTATTTGATTTTTGTGATTGTGCCACTTTTTCCTCGATCTTTCTTTATTTCGTTTTAATACAACAACAAACCATAACAACTAACTATTTTTCCGAAAGGGTATGCAGATACTCGTAGAATGGTCCGCTATACTGCTTTATCCTGACACACCTATCTAGATTCCTCCACACTTGTACAACGAGTCCATAAACGCCCGTCAATACTTTAGACTTTTGCCATGGCCGATTTTTTAAATTAAATGCAATAAATTTGAAAAATGAAATATGCCATTCCCTTAATACTCAAGACGCATCTTCCTTTATACCTTAAATGCATTAACGATTCGACGAATTTCAGACCTAAGCTGAAAACCCATATTTTCCATATTTCATACTCAAATTAAAATCCAACCTGTATATATGTTTTTTTTAACCGTCGCGTTGCCATGTGGTAAATTGAGTTTCCACTGCCAATTTAAAGTTGATTTTCTTAAAACCTATGGACCCTAATATTATTAAAAAAATTGTAATCCTCCATTGAAGTGTTTTCAATATTTCGTAATAAAAAAAAAAGCAAAAAATTACTTCCTTCATCCCAAAAAAAAAAAATTTCTAAGACTGCCCTCACCTTCATTCGTGTTAAGGTAGAATTTGTTTTGCTAATATTTACAACTTTATCAAAAGTGACAAATACTTACTCGCTGTTTTGAACGTATTATAAATTATATCTTTGACCTTTTCAATATGTACGTAATAATACCACTGTGGACGGAAACGCAGGACGCAACTTAATAATATCAGAACTGTGAAAATATTAACACTTTACCAAAAGGGACAAATATTAATACGTACTCGTTGTCTTGAACGTACTATACATTTTGCCTAGGTGCCTTTATCCTCGCTCCGCCGGCCGCGGCGCGCAGACAAGTTTCGACCCGACCCGACCCGATGTCCAGTCGCCGGTATGCTGTGACGCATTACATATCAGAAATCGCATGGTTCCAGAAAAAAATTAATAATGATATGTTTTTCAAATAATCCATTTATGTTATAGATATCGATCTGTTCCTAATGAAATTCCCTACAAGATGACATAAATTAAATTTTGATTTATCTAGTCATATGCTTGATATTTAGATAAAGTTAGCGGTAAACTGAACTTACCACATGGGAGCGAGCGTTTTGTTTTGAACACGGTACGTTAAGGGTTAACCAATCGCGAATATCAGACAACGCGTTCATATTATATTTAGGTTTTAAACACGTATTTATGTGCTTTTTTGTGAGGTGATTACATCACAAAAACTGTGCTTTAAAAGTTTGCCTATTCATATTATTATACAAAAAAAATTGTCAGACATGGTGTTCATAAGAAAAGGTGGAATGGGGAATGTTGTAAATGTTAATATAACATAAAGCGTGCGCTTAACCCAACCAATGACAGGTCATAAGTCCTGTAAACACCTCGACCACCATATTCTGTTTCCAATTTGCATCTTCGCCTCTATTGAGATACAATTAATCCTTGAATTGATAACCCGCAATGGGTAAAATCCAGTATTCGTCTACTACATATTTGAATACATTCAAAACGTTGTAATATTATTATTATTTAATTGCGTTAAAATATAAGTAAATAAAATCTTATTATAAAAATCACCCAAATCTTTTTGTGTTCATTTTTGGAACAGGTTGAAATTTTGAGGCTTTGTGGTATCGTGTGCTTATCAGCCAAAGGGGAAACGGCTCCCTCAGACATAAATCCGTCAGTGAACCAGATGGCCGGAGGCTGAAGGAATTTTATTAAAAGTTTTCTCTTTGAAATAGACTCTCTTTGATACAGTGGTCTCTCTGCGACTAGCCGGGAATATCTAATAATTACCTTGAATGAGTTACTTCATTCATTTTGTTTACGACAATGGAGGTTATTAATTACAACTAAAGATGGAATCTATGAGGATAATTCCCATTTGTATTCATGAGTTCATAGTATTCACCTTTCTCGATTCTTGGCATTTAATCATTATTTTTATTACGATTTTTTTATTCATTGCTACTTTTTATTACCTAAGAATATGAACTCTTGTTAAAAGAAATATCATATATTAGTTGTATGAAATTAATAAGAATGAAAACGGACCAAATTTAATAATCCATTAGAAAGGCGAAACATGTCATTCACAAAAATTATGATAAAACATTTGAATATCTTTTAGAAAACATTGTATTTTCAAGATGGCAGTGCATAATGGTATTTTTGTCCTGACCCTTATGTATGGAAGTGAAGCATGGAAGTGAAGAAGAATGAAAGTGGAATTAATGTGGTAAAAATGAGATCTCTTAGACGAAAGTGTGATAATAATGCATATGATAGAGTGTCAAATGCAAGTAGAGGAAGTGAATGCGGTGCGAATGAAAGTGTTATGAACAAAATAATGAAAGGGTCGTTAAAATGGTTTGGAAAGAATGAGAATGGTAAAGAAGGTTATATATATATATATATATATATATATATATATATATATATATATATATATATATATATATATATATATATATATATATATATATATATATATGTTATATATATATATATATATATATATATATATATATATATATATATATATATATATATATTATTACATATATTATTATTATATATATATATATATATATATATATATATATATACTGCATATATATATATATATATATATATAAACGACGTGAATGAAGCTAGAAATAGAGGAAAACCGAGGAAAACGTACGATCAAATCGATCAAATATTAAATGTCGGTCACGTGAGGAGTCGGAGAAATCAATGTGCGTGCATGACAAGATGTATGAATGTGGAGGAGGCGAGAGAAGTATGTCAGGACAGAACAGTATGGCGTTCCATTGTGATGGTTAGTTAGTTAGTTAGTTTTGTATTTTCAAAACATTTTTTCTATCTTTTACAAAAATGTTTCGGGACACAAACTTCCCTTCTTCGGATAATGAATTTTAATATTTAAATGAAAGAGAGTGATTACTTATACAATAAATGAAGACTGAAAAAGAGGCGGAGGGTTAAATTTAGGAGGAGGGTAAATTGTTGTTTTATTAGCTAAAATAATGTAATGTAAGTAAAAAAAATAATAATAATCTTTGACTTAAAAATATATATTTATATTTTTTAGAAGTTTTAATGTATTATTTTAGTGTGCCGCTTTTCTGGGACAGTATCAAATGTATTATTGAATAATTTTAACAACAAAAGTAACTTGTAGAAATTTATAAGATTTTTAATTGTGTTGAATAGTTTAATAGTATATTTAATATAAAATATTCCGAAATTCGCATATGTAATAAGCTTAAAATTCGTTATTTATTATTTCTTGAATAATGATGTAAAACTCCATATTAAATAATTAATACGAATGAAAACGTCTGTTTTGTAGAAGTTTTATTATATTTTATGGAAATGACATGTTTCGCCATTCTAAGATATTATCAAATATTTATCAAACATTAACATTTGATAATGCCTTAGAAGGGCGAAACATGTCATTCCCATAAAAATATAATAAAATTTCTAGGAAACTGACGTTTTCATTCGTATTAATTAATTAAAATTCGTTATTTGAGCTTGCAATGTTTTGCCTTCAAAAGAATTTTCAAATACTCGTATCATTTGTAAAGAGAGACAAAAAAACAGCATAAATATTTTTAATTGTCGTCGATAACGCGAAATTCAAAATATCTTAATTGACACAAGATTCAGGCACGCTCAGAAAATTGCGAATATCTAGAAGTTATATTGCATATCAAATATCGTTTTTTTTTTCTATTAATTCTAGTACCAATATTGTCATGACCGGTTTCGTGAGTCCAGGGATCGCAGCCATCGACGGAGTGGTTTTCAAATTTACATGTACGAGTATAAAGAAAATGGTTATAACTCTGATAACCAAGAAAAGAAAAGTTATATTTTAAAACTAACTAACAAACTAACCATCTCGCCGTCTCCCCGAAGGGGTCGGCAGAAAGAATGGACTGCCACACTTTTCTTTCCCGACATATTTCTCTCGCTTTCTCAACATTCATAAATCGTGTCATGCACGCGCATCGATTTCTCTGACTTCTCACATGGCCGACATATATTCAATATTTGATTTATTTGATCATGCCACGTTTTCCTCGGTCTTCCTCTATTTCTGATTCCATTTACATCGTTAACATATAATTTTTTTATCATTCTTTCTTCATTCATTCTTTCCATATGTCCAAACCATCCATTATATTTTAATTAATCCATAACAAACTTTCAAATTAGTTAAATGGTTTTTTGAAATATGTGGTATACAGGTATGCCTTAAGTGGAAAATAGAAAAAAATCATACAATGCAAAAACAATATATTTGACATTTCGATTACTCTTTTAATAAAACAAAAAGTGCATTTTCATCGCCCTCTCTAATCAATTTCGCGTTTTAAATGCAGGATTCCCCGAAAAATCTATCCCTCTGAAGCGGGTACAGCTGATCCGAATCGACTGGGAAACTTTTCTGAATTTAATTTCAACTTATTAAAGCTTAGTGGATGTGCGATCTCCCTTAAAAAGAAGGAAAAATATCGGAGGGCGTAATTGAAATAACCCGCAGTCAAAGGTGAGACTTAAAATTAAAATTGTGTTCTGTTTTTATTCGGAGGGGTTGCTTTAAAGAGATAATTTATTGAAAGGTTCTTCAAAGGAAAGGTGCATTCAAAGAAACAGGTAACGGTTTGTTTTCACGTTAGAATTTTCATTAATAAATTATATATTCGTTTTGAAAAGCGCGCGGCTGGTACCAAAATATTTTTATTTAGAGAAAAATATTATCGTCTTGTAGGTACACTCTAACAATCAATTTATTAATTATTTTCATTTTCGTGATAAATATTATTTTCATTACACCTGTTAATCAATTTTAAAAAGGCAGCCATATTCGGAGTCGGAAAATTGACGAGCGTGCATGTTACGGTGAATGAATGTAGGAGAATCTCGAGAATCTATAAGGACAAAGCAGAATGGTGGTCTAGCCATCCTGCCTACGCCTCCGGGAAAACGGTGTAATGGTCAGTTGGATAGTTTCGTATTTTTTTAACGGATGAGTTTAAAAAGATCATGTAAACTTCAATGTGGAAATCGTAAAGTTATTGTATAATACTCGAACATTTTTATAAGCTGGCATTTATTATTAAATATGCGTGTTTTTCTTTCAGAAAATTGATTATTATATAAATATTTTAAATTAATTATTTTTTTAAGTTAAGAGTAAAATATGTATATTATAATTATTGTAGCTTTTGCATACTTCTAAGATAAAACATTGTATTTATTTGAAGTTGCTTAACCTCACTAGTACCCCTCGAATACATACCTAAAAAGGTATATAAATATACTCGTATATTATAAAAAGAGGAAAGTGGATAGATTTGATACCTTCTTTACATCTTTGCTCGTAAAAATTGATAAAAAAAACTGGGTAACATCATTTTGAGTTTTATGATCTATCTAATGTGCATATCAGAAAGGCTTTAGCCCTTTAGTATTTTGATAGAAATAGGATCATGTCTCACGAGTTTTAGAAGGTTCGGTAGAGCAAATTATAATGTACGAATATGAACACTATAATAAGGTTCGTGGATCTTAAGACAAAATCATCGAAATGATTATTTGGACGTTTATCTTTAATAGAGAATATCAATTGGGTTATCTGTATAGAATTCTGTATGATACAGCAAAAAAATTAGGAGATTTGAATTTGCTATTTGTTTTCCAAATTGTTACTGTATTTACCGAATGATACATTTTAAGATGAAGAAAAAATGTTTATTCTAGCGTTTGAAAATATATATTGTTTGGTAATAGTATGTTAGGGATATATAATTTATTATCACTTGAATTATGATGTAGTCGTTTGAACCACCTTATTCTTCTTCTTCTTCTTTCTCAGCCTATTCCCGTCCACTACTGGACAGAGGCCTCCTCCATTCGCTTCCATGTCAATCTGTCTTGTGAATCCTGCATCCAGGTAAATCCGACGTGTCTGTTTAGATCATCCTTCCACCGTAGTTGCGGTCGCCCTGCACTTCTCTTTGCCGTCCACGGTCTCCAAATCAGCAGTCTTCTTGTCTATTTTTCCTTTGAGCTTCTGGCTACGTAACCTGCCCATTGGCATTTTAGAGTCGCCACCCGGTGGATGATGTCAGTGACCGTTGTTTTTTCTCTCACCGTATTGTTTCTGACTCTGTCTCTTAGGCTTATTCCTAACATGGCTCTTTCCATGGCTCTTTGGGTCAATCGTAGTTTCTCGGCACTTTGTTTGGACAATGTACCAGTTTCAAGAACACAGACTGCTGACTTGGAAACCGTGGACGGCAAAGAGATGTGTTGGGCGACCGCAACTACGGTGGAAGGATGAACTGAACAGACACATCGTAATAACCTGGATGCAGTCTTCACAGGACAGAGTGACATGGAAGCGAATGGAGGAAGCCTTTGTCCAGGAGTGGGCAGGAATAGGCTGAGGAAGAAGTAGAAGAATTGAGTCGTGTCCTGATGTTCCCTAGATTCAGAGTCGAGTGTTCTGTCCCATAGACCATCAGCCAAAAGTACTTTTATATTTGTTTAAGTCTATGTATTTCTATCAGCAGCAATAATTTGCATGCACCACTTATTTGAAACAAACAATATTTGAATGTATTTGATTTATTTCTAATAGTCCACGTGTTGAGAATTCCCAACTTCCCCTACGTAAAAAAAAACTTGTTGGCGGCACGCGGACGCTACCAAGAGAATTGATTCAAGGCAGTTAATCATAGGCAAGTATTATTATAACAACCATTTTTTCTCTCCCGTCTGAGCACCGGGGTATTTTGTTCTACAGAAAAACATTAGATCGTGAAGTAACATACCCGGGAGACGTACGTAATAACGAAATTAAAACCAGACGGTAAAGCCCACCGCGATCCTTAAAGGACCAAGCGTGATGGCCCCAGGATTTTTAACATACGATCCGTTGTTTACGGTAATTATTGCTGGTTTTACTAACTAAGACAAGTGTTTGTTCCTTTGACTTTTAATTGTTTTAAGTACTGGTCGAGGGTCTATGTTAATTTGAGTAATGATATGCCCAATGTTGTTTGGTGGGTGATGTTTTCTGTTGTTAACATTTTTTTAGACGAGTACCGATTATATAACTATTAGAAAGATTTTAAGGGGTTAAAAATTCCTTTTTGAAAGGAAAAGTCAGCCAAATCCTCCATTATAATGGCTAGAGAAAAGGAACAATTTGTCATTTCAATTTCTTCGTCAACTTGTCCCCATCCACTGCTAGACAAAAGTGAAATTTCCACCCCCACCATCTCTCTCGGTATCTCGCCAGTGTTCTCCAGACCCTTTCCACCGTCCGTACAATATCATCGCTCCAACTGGTTGGATGTCTCCCGACACTTCTCCAGCCCAACCTTGGCCTCCATTAAGTAACCCTGTGGCTCCTTTTTCATCATACAAGACCAGCCCACTGCCACTTTATCCTCGCAATGCGTATCCCTACAACGGTGACCCTGGTACGTCTTCTAATCTCCAAGTTGGGTATATGGTCTCTTAGCGAGATACTGAACATGCATCCTTCCATGACCTGTTATAAAATTTTGATTTTGTGCATTGCTTCTTTAGTTAATGTCCATATCTTGCATCCATAGATCATCACAAGTAACACACATTATGCCACCTACTTTAGACGCTCGTCGCATATTTTAGACGCTATCAACTCTTGTAACATACATTAGACACCACTTACCCTTATGCCACACACTTAAGACTTGCCTAACGCATGCCGCACATTTTAGACGCTATTAATTCTTGTCGAATACATTAGACCCCATGTACCTTTATGCCACCTACCTAAGACTTGCCTAACGCTTTTCGCACATTTTAGACGCTATCAACTCTAGCAACATACATTAGACACCACTTACCCTTATGCCACCTATTTTGGACTTTCCTAACGCTTCTCGCACATTTGAGACGCTAATCACTTTTGCCGCATACATAAGACCTCACGTACCCTTATGCCACCTACTTAATGCTATTAACTCTTGTAACATACATAAGACCCCACTTACCTTTATGCCACCCTACTTTAAACTTGCCTAACACTTGTGGCACATGTGAGACGCTAATAATTCTTAACGCGCATACATAAAACCCCATGTACCCTTATGCCACCAACTTAAGACTTGAGACCCTACCTACCCATATGCCACCTACTAAAGACTTGCCTAACGCTTCTCGCACATTTAAGACGCTATCAAGTCTTGCCGCGTTTATTAGACCCCACGTACCCTTTTGCAACCTACTTCAGACTTCCCTCATGCTTGTCGCACATTTTAGACGCTATCAACTCTTGTAACATACATGAGACCCCATTTACCCTTAAGCCACCTATTTTGGACTTGCTTAACGCTTCTCGCACATTTTAGACACTAATAACTCTTGCTGCATACATAAGACCCTACGTACCCTTATGCCACCTTCTTTTGACTTGCCTAACGCTTCTCGCACATTAAAGGCGCTATCAACTCTTGTAATATACATAAGACCCCACTTACCCTTATACCACCTATTTTGGACTAGTTAACGCATGTCGCACATTTTATAAGCTGTTAACACTTGACGCATACATTATACCCCACTTACACTTATGCCACCTACTTTAGACTTCCCTCACGCTTGTCGCACATTTTAGACGCTATTGACTCTTGCCGCATACATAAGACCCCACGTACCCTTATGCAACCTACTTAAGACTTCTTTCATGCTTGTCGCACATTTTAGACGCTTTCAACTCTTGTAACATACATTAGACTAAATTTACCCTTATGCCACCTACTTAAGACTTGACACATTTTAGACGCTATTGACTCTTGCCGCATACATAAGACCCCACGTACCCTTATGCAATCTATTTAAGACTTCCCTCATGCTTGTCGCACATTTTAGACGCTATCAACTCTCGTAACATACATAAGACCCCACAAACACTTAAACCTCCTACTTTAGACTTGCCAAACGCTTGTCGCACATTTTAGAGGATGTCAACTCTTGCCGCATACATGAGACCCCACGTACACGTATGCCACCTACTTTAGACTTGCCTTGCGCTTGTCGCACATTTTAGACCCTATAAACAATTGTTACATACATGAGACCTCACTTACCACTATGCCACCTATTTTTGACTTGCCTATCGCTTGTCGCACATTTTAGATACTATTAACTCTTGCCGCATACATAAGACCCCACGTACCCTTATGCCACCTACTTAAGACTTGCCTACCGCTTGTTGCACATTTTTGACGCTATCAACTCTTGAAACATACATTAGACCCAACTTACCCTTATGCCACCTATTTAAGACTTGCCTAACGCTTGTCGCACATTTAAGAGGCTTTCAATTCTCGCCGCAAACATTAGACCCCACGTACCTTTATGCCACCTACTTAAGGCTTGCCTAACGCTTGTCGCACATTTTAGACCCTATAAACAATTGTTACATACATAAGACCTCACTTACCACTATGCCACCTATTTTTGACTTGCCTATCGCTTGTCGGACATTTTAGATACTATTAACTCTTGCCGCATACATAAGACCCCACGTACCCTTATGCCACCTACTTAAGACTTGCCTACCGCTTGTTGCACATTTTTGACGTCATCAACTCTTGTAACATACATTAGACCCCACTTACCCTTATGCCACCTATTTTAGACTTGCCTAAAGCTTGTCGCACATTTTAGACCCTATTTACTCTTGCCGCATACCTTAGACCCCAGGTACCCTTATGCTACCTACTTAAGACTTGCCTAACGCTTATCGTACATTTTAGACGCTATCAACTCTTGCCGCATACATTAGACCCCACGTACCCTTATGCAACCTACTTTAGACTTGCCTAGCGCTTGTCGTACATTTTAGACGCTATCAACTCTTGTTATTATTATTAAAATATTATTATTATTATTTTGTTGCAGACAGCATGAGCCAAATCGATGTAAAGGTTATTATTATAGCTATCATAGTGACTCTCGTGGCATGTGATAGGTAGCTTATCTTTCGCCATTTTATTGTCATATGAATTCTACACCAGACCATAGACAGTGTGACAATCACACTGCCCATGCCGGGAATCGATCCCGGAACCTTCGAGGTGGCAGTCAAAGCACTTACCACTTGGCCACGAAGGTCCACTTGTCACATACATAAGACCAAACTCACGCGTATGCCACCTACTTTAGACTTGCCTACCGCTTGTCGCACATTTTAGACGCTGTTAACTCTTACCGCATACTAGAGTGGTCTAGCACTTGAAGATGTTGCCCAGCTCTCCGAATGCTGTAAAATTCTCCTAATGCTCAACCGAGCTGTAACATTCTCCTACCAAACTCCTTGACTTGACTCCCTCTTAAAAAATCCATCAGGTGACCAAGGTACACATATTCATTCAGCACTTCTATATTTTTATTTTGGGTTTTAATGTTTTCAATTTGTGTGTTAGTGAATATATTTGTCTTTGTCATTTTTATTTTAATGCTAATTTTTGAGATGATTCATTTAAAACTTCCAGTATTTCTTGGAGTTGTTCGGAAGACTCCGACAACAGAATTATGTCATCAGCGAATCTCAAGTGAGACAAATATCAGTCTGTTCTATTTGAAATATTAGGTCCTTACATATAAAATTGGCGTTTTGCTGTACTGGCAACTTTGATCTCAAATATCTTCTTTTTGGTTAGGAATTCCAAATCCAAATTTATTCAGCTATTTACTTAAGTATTTGTGTTTTGAAAATTATAATTCATTTGTTTTTTCCTCAATTGTTTTTTTTTCTTTGCGTCACTCAGTTTACAAAATGGAAAACTTGAAATATCGCGTTATTTACGAGTACGAGTTCCACCGTGGCACCAGTGCTGCAGAAACGGCTCGAAGGATTAATGATGTGTATGGCGACGGTGCCGCAAAAGAAAACACCGTGCGTTTTTGGTTCCAACGTTTTCGTTCTGGAAATTTCGACCTGCAGAACAAGCCCCGTGGACGGCCGGAGACCAAAGTTGATAATGAAGAATTGAAGGCTATTGTGGAAGCGGATCCATCGCAAACCACGTCCGAGTTAGCTGCAGGCTGCGGTGTTAGTGATAAAACTGTTTTAATCCACTTGAAGCAAATTGGGAAGGTGAAAAAGCTTGAAAGGTGGGTACCTCACGAATTGAGTGAAGCAAATCAACAAACGCGCGTTGACTGCTGCGTTGCATTACTCAACCGGCACAATAATGAAGGGATTTTGAATCGAATCATTACCTGTGATGAAAAGTGGATCCTGTATGATAATCGGAAGCGCTCATCGCAATGGCTGAACCCTGCCGAACCAGCCAAACCATGCCCCAAGCGAAAATTGACTCAAAAAAAGTTACTTGTGAGCGTTTGGTGGACTAGTGCTGGTGTCGTTCACTACAGCTTTCTTAAATCTGGCCAGACGATTACGGCAGATGTCTATTGTCAGCAACTGCAAACCATGATGGAAAATCTAGCTGCTAAACAACCGAGGCTGGTTAATCGCTCTAGGCCACTGCTGCTTCATGATAACGCTAGACCACACACTGCACAACAGACGGCTACCAAATTAGAAGAGCTTCAATTGGAATGTCTAAGACATCCACCGTACTCTCCGGACCTTGCCCCAACAGATTACTATTTTTTTTGAAATTTGGATAACTTCTTGCAAGGGAAAAATTCAACTCCGATGGGGCAGTCCAAACCGACTTCAAAGATTTTATTGATTCCCGTCGGAATGTTTTTTTTAGTAAAAGGATCGATGAACTACCTATGAGATGGCAAAAGTGCATAGATAGCAATGGTACATACTTTGATTAAATTAATATATTATATTTAAAAAAAATCAACTTTATGTTCCTCCCATACAAAACGCCAATTTCATATGTAAGGACCTAATATCTATACTATTTATTTTTTTAACAAGGAAAAAATATTTAATAAAGCCTTGTAAGCGCTTTCTCGTTTTAAATATATTTGAAGGCTAAAAATAATTCGGTAATATCAAGAGTAAACATAATTCAGTCGAAGATAAAACATTTTGGATGCTTTTCAGAACGAAGTCAAAACCTTTTATCTGTAAGTATTTAGGGTGTCAAGAGACGTTGTCATATTGACTCGGCCTATTTACAGACAGATTTTGCTAGTATCAGTCGAACAATATAACATGTGTTGGAGATAAAAGCTTCCAAGGAAAAGATACCCGATCGCGTAACGTTACTACAGTGGCAGTTCTTAAACTTTTCCTGTTTTATTTCAAATAAATACAATAACAATTTTAATCACTGTTGTATGAAAAATTGCATACAAATTTCGTATTACGGGTATTTATTTAATACTGATAGACTCATCGGTTTTAAACATGTTTTATTTAACTAACTAACTAACTAACCATCACGCCGTCTCCCCGAAAGGGTAGGCAGAATGAATGGACTGTCACACTTTTACTGATGCGGCACTCCATCCTTCTCTTTTCGCCCCGCGGGAGACGCGGTGTGATGGATTGCGAACCTCATCGCCACCAATAGGCATCTCCCGCGCACACTTCGATCTTCCAACATCCACAAAATAAATCTAAAACAGATAATAAAAAATACAATGATATAAAATAAAATAACAAAATAAAAATAATTTAATGCAAAATGTTATTTTTAGATGGTACACATTTGTCTATTTAATTTATGTTCCACGAATCCACCGTTTTTTATGTTTTATTTAATGGAAATTTTTCGCAATGCCCATTTCCCATTTCACATTTTTATATAACTCCTATAAAATATAACACATTTCTTTAAACTGAGTTTAACATTGAGAAATTTTTTGGAAATTTTGTTATATTTTATGAGAGTGACATACGAGTATATCGCCTTGCCAGAGTGGCACGATCAAATCAATCAACTTTTAATTAATAAAATAATAATACACTTTTTGTAATTTGTATAAACACCACTTTATTTGTAAACACCGACCGGTTTCGCTCCCGCCGGAGCTTCTTTGGGTAAGATAGTAAATTAAACTTTATTTGGTCACCGCCTGGGATCCGATATTCTCTGATGGTGGAGCGAGTGCAGAAAAAATGTATGCGTTTTCTTTACCTCGGGGAGCGCGGTTATTACCCGTGGCTATTTCCGACTGAATTCTTGCTAGGTATGCTAAGCTACCAATCATTGGAGAGAAGGAGGAACATTTACTTGGGAGTTCACTTCTTTCAGCTGATTGGCGGCCGTATACAGAACTCGGATGTCCTGAGTGATGTAGGTTTATTTGTCCCTGATAATTACCTTCATCAAAGACAGCACAGATTGTTTTATTTGCCACGCTGCAGAACCAACCTGCCAATGGTTATGCCTGTGGGTAGGGCAATCTTATTACCTAATCGGATCGTCTCGGAGGTCGACATATTTCGTGATAGTGTGAGTTGCCTCAGGGATGCAATATCAATGTTATGATTTTTTCTTATTCTTAAGCTTAATTTTTATTTTTTTAATGCTTCTCTTTTTATAATGTAATTGCAACCGATTTGGAATTGTATGTCTGTAATGTTTGTGATTATTATCAAAATAAATGAAATGAAAATGAAATAAACATATTTCCACAACCGCTTGGCCACGGAGGTCGTCAATTCAAGAATATTGTTTTACAACATTTTTGAATGTATACAAATACTTGTAGACGAATACTGGATTTTACCCATTGCGGGTTATAAATATACTAGATTTTACTAAACAAAAAAACTGGTCCAAGTTATAGCATATAAATTGGAGTGACATTTCCAGGCGTTATCTAACAATACGATAATGACGGTAGCCTTTCACATTGCTTTAATTAAAAGATCTTCTGCTTAATGCTTAAAAATCCAATCTTCATAGATGGCGCTAGTGTGTAGATTAAAACTAACATGTGAAGTTTGGTGTTACAGATTTACATATATACAAATTCCAAAAAATTGTCAGACACGGTGGTCAAAAGAAAAGGTGGAATGGGAATGCTGTATTACATAAAGCGTGCGCTTAACCCAATTAATGACAGATCATAAGTCCTGTAAACACCTCGATCACCATATTCTGTTCCCAATTTGCATCTTCGTCTCTATTGAGATACAATTTATCCAATAATAGTGTGTTGCCAAAAACGTGCCACATTAAATTTGATATACAATATATTAAAATTTTTTTCACGAGGTTAATTTATTCTCTAGAAATTCCATAAACAAATAAAAATATCGAATGTGTAAAGAAACGAAAATACATATGACGCCACTGAACCATTATATATAAAAAGAGAATTGTATTATTTAGAAATTTGAGAGAATACATCCACATGCGAACGGTATTGACGTCGTATTGGAGTGACTCGGAGTTTCCCAGAAACAAGATACATCAAATTCGAGAAAAGACGCATCAAAGGGACAGTTTATTTTATACACTAGATAACGATTTTCTTTGTTTTATTTGATTTTTTTTGCACAAGGCAATTTTCTTTTCATTTTGCAAAGAATTGTATCTAATAATGTGAACTTCATATCGATAGGAACATATAACATAGAACAATCTATCGAGACGACGAATATTTAAATTTTTAAACACAATGTACCTTTGTAAGGACCGTTGTGAATACGCACAAGATGTCATATCTTATTCTTTTTTCCTCAGCCTGTTCCCGTCGACTTCTCACTTCTCACAGTATTCAGTAGTAGCGTTAAAAGCGTACTGCTGTACGGATGTGAGACTTGGAAGTCTACCGCAGACGTTATTGGTAAACTCCAGGTGTTTATAAATAGGTGCCTTCGCTCAATGTTCAAAATCTATTGGCCCCAAACAGTGTCAAATGCCGTTCTCTGGACCTTGGCAGGCGAAAAGCCAATTAGAGAACAAGTCGCTAGGCGCAAATGGCAGTGGATCGGTCAGACTCTGAGACGGAACCCAGCCTGCATTGCTCAGAGCGCACTAGACTGGTCCCCTATGGGGGGAAAGAGAAAGCGAGGCCGACCTAGAACCACCTGGAGAAGAACCCTGCAGGACGAGGTTAAGGCAGCAGGCCTCACTTGGGATGATGTTAAGTATCAGGCATGCGATAGAGTCAGGTGGAGAAGACTCCTTGAGCCCCTATGTACCACGGAGGTGTGACAGGACTAAAAGAAGAAGAAGAAGAAGATTCCCGTCCACTCCTAGACAGAGGCCTCCTCCATTTGCTTTCATATCATTCTGTCCTGTGCAGACTGCATCCAGGTTATTCCGACGTTTCTGTTTAGATCATCCTTCCGCCGTAGTTGCGGTCGCCCTGCACTTCTCTTCGCCGTCCACGGTCTCCAAGTCAGCAGTATTCTTGTCCACTTTTCATCTGAGCTTCTGCCATTTTACAGTCGCCACCCGGTGAATGATGTCAGTGACCTTTGTTTTTTCTCTCACCGTATCGTTTCTGACTCTGTCTCTTAGGCTTATTCCTAACATGGCTCTTTCCATGACTCTTTGGGTCACTCGTAGTTTCTCGGCGCTTTGTTTAGATAATGTCACAGTTTCAAGACCAACTGGCCAAGATAAGTACCAACTGGCAGAACGCAGGCTTCATAGACTTTTCGTTTCAGGTTGATCGGTATTATCCGGTTTTGAAGGATGTAATTCATGTTTCCGAATGCTGCCTAGCTTAGTCCGATTCTTCTTTTTATATGTTCTTGGACGTTCTCAATAAATAATACATAAATTATAGATATTGATTCTCATGATATATGATAGGTAGCTAATATATCGCCATTTTATTGTAGCGTGAATTCTACACCAGACCAAATACGGTGTGACGATCACACCGCTATCGCCGGAAATCGAACCTTGGACCTTCGGTCTAGTAGTCATAGCTCTCGCCATTCTGAAGGTTGTCCATTTTTTCATTAATTTATATGTTTAAATATTTTGCATTAAATAAAACTTGTCTTTTATATCACATTTCTAAATTCTCATAAAATGGTGACTGTTTTTCGTCGCAAAATGTTTTTTTCATAGACAACAATTTTATTTTTCGGTAAACTTTTCAATAACCCACAGAATAGGGAGATGCAAAACTTGAATTCGAATTCTTTCGTAAACAAAAAGAACTTAAATATCTGAATACTGTGATAAAAATAATGGTAGAAGTAACAAAACAACTTCTCTAACAAGATTGCGAGGATCCGTCGATTGGGGATGATAACTTGGTGAGAATATAAAAATGATATTACGGAAATACACCCCCATAGAAATGATTTAATGACGTGAGGGATGTGTCACAAAATAATAACAAGAATGCAACAATTTATTTGTTAGATATTATTGAAAAATAACACGTTACTAATATACACAAAATAAAGGTTTCACCGATCTTCGTGGCCAAGTGATAAGTGTTTTGACTGCCACCCGGAGGGTCCCGGATTCGATTCCCGGCAATGGCATTGTCTTTGGTCTGGTGCAGAATTCACTTGACAACAAAATGGAGATAGATTAGCTACCTATCACATGTCACGAGAAACACTACGATAGCTATAATACCCTTCACAACGATTTGGCTCGCGCTGTAATGATATAAAGAGCGATTCAATAAAAATAAAAAAATTAAAAAAAATTAATCATGTATAATTATTAGTTACAATATAATTCTTTAAATTAAACGAGTAATAATATAATTATTAAACAAAATTATGTTTGTTTCTATCATGATTCCACTTTTGTCTTTATTTCGACTATCGGTTTCACCATGCTGGCATCGACAGACTGGCCTGTTGAGGTATTCTGAAGTGGCGACCGAGAATCAGTCACAGAAACCTGGGCAAACTATATGCTAGATAGTCTTACGACATTGAGCTGAGAGGGATAGAGTAATAGAGAAGTCGAGAAGGAAGTCGGGATTTAAATTTGTGTATTTAGGTAGCGCGTTCACACCGGATGGCCGAACGGACAGAGTTATCGAAAAAAGTCTTGGGTCGAAAAAAGTGTCTACAACCCCTTGGTGGGTCTCAGCCTCTTCCAAGAAGCGAATTTCTTGAAGTGTTCGTAAAGTTGGTTGCTTTACGAGGTAAGGTTGTTGGCCTAATGCCCAACCCCCTTACTAGGAGGACCAGGGTTTTTCTGTAGGGTTGTTCCTTCCTGGGGGTTTCCTTAGCTGGGGGTTACCGGTTTTGTGGCGCCGAAAATCGCCATTCACCCTCTCCCTGTTATCTGTGGCACATCAACATACAATTACGTCTAATATGCCACACCCAGGGTTTGCGGGATCATAAAGTTCACACGTGGACGCCAGAGAGTCGGACTAGTGTTGGTAGTGTTGCTGGTGTTATGCAATTATGGGGTTTCGTGGCATTAACTTGGCCTTTCAGCATGGTATGTCCCCCCACGGCCATAACCATCCATTCAAACCCCCTTAAAAATAGTTATTGGAAACAATAATTTATCAATAAAAGCAAAAAATGATCTTTGAAATGGAGTTCTCGTTCCAATCCGTATGAATGGAAGTGAAGCATGAAACTGTCGAATAATTGCGACAAAGATAATGTCTCTTACACTTTTTTGTGGTAAAACGATATTTGTCAGAATTTTAAATGTTGATATCAGGAAGGAATGTAGTGCGGAAGAAGGTAGAACGAACAAAATTATGTTTGGATCACTGCGTTGCTGGATGAAAATATGGAACGCATGGATGAATAAATAATGGCTCAGAAAGTATACGTTAACAACGTGAACGGAGTACGGAGTCGAGGAAGACCGATGAAAACATGGCATGACCAAATAAATCAAGTTCCGTCATTTTAGAAGTCAGCAGTGACTCGCTACATGAACATGGAGGAAACTAGAGAGGTGTGTTAGGAGAGAGTAGTATGCGATCCATTATTTTTGCCTACCGTTCTAGAGAAACGAAATGGTTTGTTGTTGTTGTTAAATTATTTTACTACCTACATAAATATAATCATATTGATTGTTTTACTTCACTGACTTCATTGGCAGTCAAAAATGGTGTTTCAAACTACGTCAGACTACATTTCCAGTTCATAATGGAAGATATATTTAAATCATTTTAACTGATTATTAAATTGTCCATAATATTATGATGATTTGGGATTATCTGTCTGAGCTGTAAATGTACCTAGCCGCATTGCGAGTCCAATTTTTTTTTACTGCAAATGAAGTCAGCCTTCGCATAAAACAATTACCGAATCACAATTCAAACAATGTTTTCTACAGACGTAAGAGCAATAGCCATTAAAACTGAACCTCTGTAAGCCAGAAAATCCAAGTCCAAGTCCACAATGGTAAAATGCATGTTTTTTTTAATTAAAATAAGTAAGGGGAGTAAGGGAGATCCTATTGACTCTTCGAGCGGCGCATGGCCATCACCGTGGTGATGGCCATGCTACGCTGGAGGATTGATCTGATCCCAAGTACCTATCCACACCTCCTCGACTTTGGTCTCCCCTGGAAACTTTGCGAAATGTTGGAGATCGAGTGTGAATAACCTCGGTGGATAATATTGAAGGACACCTCGCCAACCGTTTAGCAAGCGTGGCGTTGTAATTCCAACCATCCCCCGTATGACATGTCATACATGCAGAAGTATGGGGGAGGCCTTTGTCCAGCAGTGGACGACAACGGCTGTTAAAGAAAAAGATGAAGAAATATGTATTCGATTGCTTTGATTCATAAGAAATTTTCCTCCGTTTTCTTTATTCGTCCAAGAGCACACTGTCTTGGAATACAGCCAGAGGATCAAATTATGTTTGGACTAATAGAATGTTATTGTTATCATAACTTTCTCATCCGTACACTTCACCGAAATGTAATATCTCAAGGAAATTTTATTCCACTCTCTTGGTTTTCCGCTTTTATTGGCCATAACAGAATAAGTTCACTTTTATTTAGATTCGTCATAACTTATAACGGCGTTAAAATGTTCCGTGTAACTGTTTTGCATACTTGAACATAAATTTAGTTTCAATTCTGAATCTAATAATTGTTTCGAGGCTTCTTATATTTTTTAAATCCCAATAATTTAGGTAACTTTATACAAATACTCATGAATACTAAATATGTTTTAGTAAACGTATTACAGTTTTGAAGGCTAACTAGCCCAGATATGTAAACTGTAACGGTCTCCGAAACGTCGTTTGATGAGAATACCAAAAAAATCGGAAATACGACAGATCATTTAGGCAAGTAATCTTATTGAATTAATACTATAACACGTGTGTGGGTCTTTTTATTTATTTTTAAATATTAGATACAATTCAATATTGCATTATATCGAGAAACTTATTTAAAGTTATATTTTTAATTTATTTATTTTATATAGGGTACTAAACAGCGATTTCAATATACATATACAAACACAAATAGACAACAAAACAAGGATAATTATATGCTACTAAAATTATTGTATAGCAACTGACAAATGTCTACACATATATATTAGAATACTAAAATAAGATTTTTTTTTTATTAAATTAATTTTTTATTTCTTTTATTTTTTTTATGTACACAACAGGTCGTTTGGACCCAATTACTGTATACAATTTTTATTTTTTAGCTATTATATTGATTCTTGTGACATGTGATAGGTAGCCAATCTATCGCCATTTTATTGTCACGTGAATTCTACACCAGACCAAAGACAGCGTGACAATCACACTGCCATCGCCGGAAATCGAACCCAGGACCTTCGGCACGAAAGTCAGAGCTCTTAAGGAGAATAATAGTAATACTTATAATAATTTACAATTAAAGATGAAGTATAATAAAAAATATATTTAAAAAACGTTTAAATTTATAATAGCATACTCAAAAATAGGAAAAAAACAGTTTACAAAAATTATTTTACCGCCAAAATGATGTTTTAAGACATGTTTGTGGTATTTTTTGTCACTTATAGTCTGTCATGTTGTTTTGATGTAATAAATCGAGTACAATGACGTCAAGAACGGCTAACCAATCATAATATCAGATTTTTTATTATTTAAAATTATAGATGAAAACATGAATTATATGAATTAGAAAAAATACCATTAAAATGCGATAAAAACGTTCTATATATTCTATGTTAATAAAGCGTTCATCACATTGTATAATATATTCTTGTATAAATATTGGGAATTAAGTAAAGGTGAAATAATACTAGTTTTATACAAATAATAATTAAATAAAAAGATCTTTTTTTTATAACTTCGTTTTATTTAAATTGGAAGGATTTTTTTTGTTAAAGCCGTTGACGATTCCTTATATATTTTTTGTAATGAATGAAAACGACGAATTTTCTAGAAGTGTTATTATATTTTATGGAAATGCTATGTTTCGTTTTGCTGAGGCATTATCAAATGCCGATAATGTTTAAACAAGGCGAAACATACATTTAAATAAAATATAAAATAATAATCTAGAAAATATATGGTTGGGTCAAATATTTTTTTTCAATTAGAAATTTTAGTATCATTGTTCAAGAAACAATAAATAGAAAAATAAATAGTCTAATACTCGTGATATCAAATACGAGTATCTAAGAAATGAAAACATGAATATATCTATATAAATATATATTATGAAGAAAATGCAGCTTCTTTTATGTAACCAAGACACGGCGTGATGGTAGCAATTTCAATGGGATAATAATAATGTGTGTCCACGTGCAAAAACACCGAGTCATAAGAATAAATATTTACATAATAATGGGCCAGGACCTCTACACTGTAATATGGGCCGCTACACTCTCGATAATAATTCGGTACAAGATGTTGGGTACCCGAGTACCCGGGGCGTGTACCCGGGTACCTGTCTTTGGCACCGAACCGTACGCAGTGTTCGGTGGTAGTAATGGGAGGTACAATGGGCGCACTAACCGGCCCCGCGGGGGGCGCCACGGCCGGTTCGTGAAAATATTTTCGTTGTACATTTTTTGTAGCCTTGGCCGTGTTTTTTTTTTCTTCAAATAACGAAGGTTTAAGAGTTCATTATAGTATTAACAATAATGCCAAACAACATTTTTTCAAACTTATTGTAAAATCGATATTTAACCCCTACAGTTAGGCTAGCTACATCTGCAGTCCAAACAAATTATTTCGAACTGAGGTAGACTACATTTGTAGATCATATTTAAATTATCATTGTGTTGTGGGAAAACATCAGTTTTCTAGAAGTTTTATTACATTTTATGGAAATGACATGTTTAGCCCTTCTAAGGCATTATCAAATGTGACGTGTTTTTTGGAACTCCTTAAGTAATTTTACGACAATGATTACATAGTTAGAGGATACTAAATGATATTTTATAAATCAAAAATAAGTTAATTGAGGTAGTTCGAAATAAAGTGTTTATAGGAAAAACATCTTCTTACAAATTGTTTACAAATAATTTTACACATTTCTTAGTATTATAAGTATATTCTTCTCTTCTGAATCTGAAACGTGAAATAAATACTATAATATCATTTAACAGCAGAGCAGACATTTCGTCACTTTGATAATGCCTTAGAACATGTCATTCCCATAAAATATAATAAAACTTCTAGAAAACTTACGTTTTCATTCGTATTAATAATTTAATATGGAGTTTTACATCATTGTTCAAGAAACAATGAACTAATTTTTGTGTCCACACCACTTTATTTTTCAATTTGTCAACATGTTTCAGTTGTGACAAAACCTAATTCGATGAATTTTTTTTTCATTTTGTGCATCGAAGATAGTTGAGTCACAATCGAAACATGTCTGCAAATCTAAAAAAACTATGTTGTGAAAATAAAAAAAATATAAAAAACTAACTTACTAACTAACCATCACGCCGTCTCCCCGAAGGGGTAGGCAGAAAGAATGGGCTGCCACACTTTTCTTTCCTGACATATTTCTCTCGTTTCCTCAACATTCATACATCGTGTCATGCACGCGCGTCGATTTCTCTGACTCCTCATATGGCCGATATTCAATATTTGATTTATTTGATCGTGCCACGTTTTCCTCGGTCTTCCTCTATTTCTGATTCCATGTACATCGTTAACATATATTTTTTTTACCATTCTTTCTTCATTCATTTTTTCCATACGCTCAAACCATCTTAATGATCCTTTCATTATTTTGTTCATAACACCATCATTCGCACCGCATTCACTTCTTATATTTTCATTCGACACACTATCATACACAGAGTATTCACACATTCGTCTAAGAGATCTCATTTCTACTGCATTTATTCTACTTTCATCCTTTTGCCAGTTCTACCGAAACTGGCAAAAGAAGAACACCATTGTGCACTGCCATTCTAGCTTTTTTGGATAGGTTTTGTTTGCGATGACAACTAATAAAACTTGACAACTCTTGACATTGGAGAGTATCTTGTATTCATAATGTCGAACCATCTCTCATGTGTTCCTGGTGTTTGTTTATTATGTTTTATTTTTATGTTTTACCTGTTCTCAATAGATGCCTTAAACTATAAAAAATGTTTGTTATGTCTTTTGAGAAGATAAACTGATTTGATTTGAAAAATTATTCTTCAATTAATTCAAACGTTATTGAGCCTGCCGCCACTGCGAATCGAACACAAATCCAACTGATTACACGCGACCACCGCTGCCATGCGGCGTAACCCCGATCGTGATTTATTATACCTGGATTCATTACCGGCGGACACATCTCCGGAGATGCTCCTCGGCGCGGGAGATGATGATGATGATGGTACACCTGACGCGGAACACGCGGACTCGATCACACCGACACCAAATTACAAATCAGAGGCGATTGTCCAAAGGTCTTAAACTACAATAAAACTTTCGTATTTAAACGCAAACCTCGTTTATCTTACATTTTGAATGTATACAAATACTTGTAGACAAATACTGGATTTTACCCATTGCGGGTAGTTAGTACATTAATGTAGCCATGGAAAGAACCATGTTCAAATCAAATCAGTTTATTTTCTCAAAAGACATTAAAAACATTTTTTTATACAAGATAATAGTTTAGGGCATCTATTGAGAACAGGTAAAACATAATTAATATATAATACCAGGAACGCATGAGAGATGGTTCGACATTAGGAATATGAATATGAAAGACATCGATCTCCGAAGCGATCATGTTCAGCAGTTTGATTGCTCTTCCCATCGGCATCACCAGAGGCAGGTTGGTTGGTGTGTTGGCAATGTTGGGAATTAGCCTAAGAGACAGAGTCAGAAACGATGCGGTGAGAGAAAAAACAAAGGTCACTGACATCATCCACTGGGTGGCGACTCTAAAATGGCAATGGGCGGGTCACGTAGCCAGAAGCTCAGATGAAAAATGGACAAGAATACTGCTGGCTTGGAGACCGTGGACGGCGAAGAGAAGTGCAGGGCAACCTCAACTACGGTGGAAGGATGATCTAAACAGATACGTCGGAATAACCTGGATGCAGTCTGCACAGGACAGAATGACGTGGAAGCAAATAGAGGAGGCCTTTGTCCAGGAGTGAATAGAAATAGGCTGAGGAAGAAGAAGAAGAGAAGAAGGGTAATGTAGATTGAACTAAAAAATGTGAAGTGTTCCTCAACATTGTTGCAGATATACATTTTCCAAAAAAATTGTCCGACGTGGTGGTCGTAAGAAGGGCGGAATGGGGAATGTTGTCAACATAAAGCGATCGCTTAACCCAACCAATGACAGGTCATAAGTCATGTAAGCGCCTCGACCACCTAATCTGTTCCCAGAAAACAATTAACATCTTCGTCTCTATTGAGATATAATTAACTCGTTTATCTTCATCTTCTTCCTTGTTTTAGACCTAGTGTTGCTCCTCCTGTGAGGTAGATTCCCTGCTGTCTTTCGATCTTTTAGAAAGTCTTCCACGAGGACGAGTCCCATGAGGCTGATGCAATGCAATATAGGGGATTCTGGTGGTGGACATTCTTTGAACATGACCGTACCAGTCCCTTTTTCGCTGTCTGCTCCATTCATTTTCAGCTAAAAAAAACTGTGACTGACTACATTTGCACCTCCAACAGATATTCCCAGTTCATTATAATTTTACGTACAATTTAGCACCGTACGAAGAATTGAAGTAAAAAACGTTTATATGATACATTCAAATATGAACTGCAAATGTCGTCTGTTGTATTTTGTAACCATTTTTTGGACTCCAAATGTAGCGACTCCAGTTGCGCTATAGGGGTTAATAAGCGCACAAATCTTTTTCTTCTTCTATCGGTGTCCTGCAGTTTCCCCCAACTTTGGCGATCACTGCAGCAAAGGCATCTCTATCCTGCGCCACTTGGAACAGGTTCTGAATTCTTGTTATTCCTGTGCACTCTTTGATGTGCCGCAGCCAGGACAGCTGCCTTCTACCAACTCCCCGACGTCCCATTAATATCAGTTCAAAGGAGGTGGTATTTTTCTCCCCTTAGCACAAATCTACCACAACATACGCACAAATCTACCCGCACACATTTTTTTTAAAATAACATTTTGTCTGTTGTCTGTTCCTTGCTATCCTGAACAGGCCGAATCGAAATAATAATCTAGTGAACCAAATCTTTGATATCTCCAATATCTGATAAATGATCTGAGATCTGTTCATTCCGCTAGTATTATGAGGTTATATTAAGCTCTCTTGACGAGTTCGACGATTTTCGACGTTCCTTTTCATTGTTATGTATTTTTTTCTGTTTCATGCGAATTGAGAACATATTTTTGAAAGGGCATTGGTATTTTTAGTAAATAACGATGTACATTGTCAAATCATACTATATTTTTTCTATGTGTTAGTAACCGTTAGTGTCTAAAAATAAAAATGTTTGATGAATAAATGTATATTGCCAATTCTAACATAAAGGGTCATCCTATAAGGACGGGTTCATGTTATTTTTGCGGCGTCTGTCAAATCTATTGTTTATTGTTAACTTATTGATACCAAATCACCACGGTAAGTTATACGATTGAGCAATACGTCCAAATGATAAAACTTTACTATCAAAATGAGTGATCGAAAAAAGGATCATTGAGATTGTTTGGACGTGGAACGAATGGATGAGAGAAGAATGGTTAAAAAGTTGTACACAAGCAGCGTGAGTGGAAAAGGAAGCCGAGGACGACCGAAAAAAAACATGGCATGACCAAATTAATCAATTACTAAAGGGCGGCCACATTCAAAGTCGGAATAATCGACGTGCGTGCATGGTAAGATGTATGAATGTAGAGGAAGCCCGAGAGGTATGCCAGGACAGAGGATTGTGGCGATCCATTCCTACTGCCTACCCCTCCGGGGAAATGGCGTGATGTTTAGTTAGTAAGTTAGTTAGTTAGTGATCGTTAGTGAAAACGTTGCGCGCGTTGCGCCCATTTTACGACAGAGGCGGTGGCCCTTCAAAGTAAACTCTCCAACGTTTGGTGGCTTAGTATGTGAAAGTATTGCTAGATCGGCCGAAAACATCGCTGGTGTCCGTGAAAGTGTGCAGGACAACTCGAGGTAGTCAATTCTTCGCCGTGCACAAGAGGTCGGTCTTTCGTGGACTTGATAGATGATGAACATTTTTTTTGGTCTGAATTGAACGATATGGACGTTTTCTTAAGTCACAGGTTTGTGGCGGTAAGTTACCGCCACCACAATACCCTGAATGTGGAGACTGAAACAATCTCCGAAACGTCGGTCGAGAAGGAGAGATCACACGTTGCTACCCAAAAATCACACAAAACATAGAAATTAAAGAACTATGTTATTTACAGTTTAAAAAAATATCATTTTAAGCATTTTTAAGCATTTCACAAAGCAACATTGAGTACGTACTATCTATAGGTATCAAACATTAATATTCGTCTACAGCAAGAGTATCATATACTAGTAAGAATTAATTTTCCCGATTTAATTTTAAGCCCTTCATCGCATATTTTTAAGCAATTTGTATTTTAAGAACTGATAATTCCCTTAGTCACCACACAGAATATTTCATTTGCCACGTTGCAGAAAAAACCTGCCAATAGTTATGCCTGTGGGTAGAGACAACTTTTATTCCGCTTTTTATCTTTATTTTGACAGCAACCAGTTTCATCAGAACTAGTGTAATCGATGCCAGCTAGCTTGGCGAAACCGGTAGCTGTTGATATTAAGACAAAAAGTGGATGTTGTAATTGAAAACATATTTTTATTTATTTTAACATAAAAGAAAACAATTTTTTAATTGAATTACCTTTTCAATCTTATAATTGATTATTAGGTTATTTGATTCTTACCGTTTACGTTTTTTTCTTCTTCTTATAAATTCGTATAATGTTATTGCAAGTGATCTGGAATTGTATGTCTGTAATATTTGTTTAAGTAATTGAAATGAAAAATTTAATAAAACAACATTAAGTAGGTACTATTTTACGGTACCTACCAATCAATTATATGTATATCTCTACACCAAGTGTCTCATATACTTGAAAGAATTTAATATTCGTGGTTTGATCTTGAAAAGAACTTATTCAAAAAACGTAGGATTGATATATCTATTTATAAATATAAACCTTACTTAGATAAGTAAAAATAAGTCAAAATTATAAATGGGAATCTAAATCAAAGGGTTCTAAAAACATTCTATTTATAAAATAAAATCTAGAGTTGTAAAAAAATTCCTTTATAAATATTTTGAAGGTTTTCCGGTTAAACGATAAAGCATTTTTAAGGCTTGATTTTTTCTCCGTGTTTTGACATGAAATAAATTTTGGTAGCTTTATTTTTATACCATTTACGTAGAAATAGAAAATAAAAATATTTTTAATTAGGTATTATCTTCCAAAAATAAAACAGTGTACCTTTCCGGAACTCCACCCTCCTGTGTTCGTCCCCGCGGGAAATGCGGCGTGATGGGTTGCGGACCTAATCGCCACCTATTGATATATCTCCCGTGCACACTTTACACTTTCATCGTGTTAAACTAACAACTGTAATCTAATTACATTGCCAATTTTTCTTCTTACAGCCCTTAGTGGGTCTTAGCCTCTTCCAAGAAACGTCTCCATCCCGTCCTGTCTCTGGCCGCCACCTCCCAGTCTTGCTGCAGGACCCGACAGTCTGCCACGCCACCATTCAACCATCGCAGTCTCAGCCTGCCGACGCTTCTTCGCCCTATTGGATTGTCAGAAAACACGCTTTTGGGGAGCTCCAGATACCCCATGCAATGCAAGTACCCTAATTTATACTTAAAAGAATCACATTTCAAAATCAGGACTTATTAAAAAGATATGTACCAATAGTGTGAATGGAAAAAGAAGTCGAAGAAAGGAACGGAAGATAAATTATATTCTTCTTCTTATTTTTAGTGTAGGCCTATTGGCCTGTTTCTTAAGAGGAATTGACCTCCTGCGAAGTCGACTCCACGCTATCGATCCATCTCTTTGGTGGTCTGTCCGGGGGTCGTCTACCATGGGGCTGGTCGTGTAACACAATGAAAGGGATTCTGGATGGATCCATTCTCCTCACGTGCTCATACCAGTATCTTCTCCTTTGCCTTCCCCACATAACGACATCCTCGACCACGCATACCTCCCTTATCCGTTTATTCCTTATCTTCTCTTGCAGTTTCTGCCACGTATATTATATTTCTGACACTGTGAGCGCGTTTTTTGTTATTATGACCAAATAAATTAATTTCTGAAAGGCGGCCATGTTCGAGGTAGGAACAATCGACTAGCGTGCGTGTGACGATGTGGGAATAAAAAAGATGTGCAAGAATTATCTCAGGATAGAACAGTGTGGCGGTCCAAAGAATGGACCACCATACTATTTTTTCCTTTCACACTTCCCTCATTTCTTCAACATTCATACATCGTTTCATGCACACATGTCGATTTCTCCAACTTTTCAAGTGGCCGACATTTAATATTTGATATATTTGATCGTACTGCGTTTTCCTCGGTCTTTCTCTATTTCTATGATAGTTCCGTTTACATCGTTAAGATATACTTTTTTAACATTCTTTCTTACTATGTGTCCAAACCATCTTAATGGTTAGTTAGTTCGTTATAAAACAAAGCTTTGGCCCCGAAAATACGAGCCGCAGTATCAATGACGCCTTCATATTTTACAAGCAATAAGCCGTCAAATTTGTAACCGTTAAATCTGTACTTGTCAATTCTGCGGCGGAGTACGAGCGCCATGTAATGTGTGATGGATCAACCCCGAGTTGGCCTCGAGAGATAGGAGTATGAGGAGGTGATTTTTTGGTCCACGTTCTGTCAATTCAGGTTATACATTTTTTTTAAGTATGGTTAAATAATATAATATAACGGACCTCTATTTAACGTACTTCGGATATAACGGACAAAAATATAATATGAAATAAAATTAGAAACGTATATTATAAATATATATGTTATTATAATATATAGCAGAAAAAGGATGAGAGCAGAATAATTGTGGTAGAGATGAGGTCCCTAAGACGCATGTGTGCTAAAACGACATACGACAGAATCTCAAATGCATATAAAAAAGGAATGTAGAGTTGAATAAGGTATAATGAACAAAATTACGAATGGATCGCTGCGTTGGTTCGGGAAGCTCGTGAATGGAGAAAGAATGGTTAAAAAGTATACGTTAATGATGTGAATGGAGTACGGAGTCAAGGCAGACCGAGAAAAACATGGCATGACCAAATTAATCAAATTTTAAAGGTTGGTCATGTTAGAAGTCGGAAGAATCGACTTGCTTGTATGATTCGCTGTATCAATGTGGAGGAAACTAGAGAGTTTTGCCAGAATAGAGTAGTGTGGCGGTCCATTCTCTCTGCCTACCCCTACGGGGAAACGGCGTGATGGTTTGTTGTTGTTGTTGTTATTATTATACATGATTAAATTCAAGTGTCACCGCACGTAAACAATTTTTAGCGGTCATGATAAAGCACTAGAATTTGAGACATAATGCCAAAGATGGAAGTGAAAATAGCGAAGAAGAAGAAAAGACACTGCCAAAAATGAAGTTATCAGTGGTAAGATCACATCTCAAAGATCTAATAACATTTATTAACACTATTCGTCATGTAACAAAAAACCTTGATTCCTTTTTCAAAGCTGGATTACCGAAAACAAGTGCGTCGATATCAAACAGTAACATCGAGTGTCTGTTTTGTATTGATAGTTTATAACTAAATACAGTGTACATATTTCCAAAAAAAGATTTTAAATTTATTTTAACCCTATTTTAATATAACGGACTTTCGGCTTTAACGGACACCCCCTTCTCCCAATTAGTCCGTTATATCGAGGTTTTACTGTAATTATAATATACAGGAAAACTGTAATAACTTCGATCACGAAATGAGAGGAGAAAATACCAACTCTTATAACTGAAAATTTAGGGAAAAATACCAGGAAGAAGAAGATCAGGTCAGAGAAAAATCTCTTGGCTGCACAATTTAAAGCAGTGGTTCAGAAGTAGCACCATATCGCTGTTTAGTGTCGCATTCAACGAGATGGAAATAGCCCGATGATCACCAACTTTCAAAAAGGAGACGGTATTTAGAGAACAAGAAGAATTGATGCATATTCTCAAATGATAGTCAACATCGGGGGAACCTGACATGACACCAAAAGAACAAGATTTTTATCGAAAGAAAGCGTTATTTTGAAGTATTTTCTTCTTCAGCCTATTCCCGTTTACTCCTGAACGAATGCCCCTTTAATTTTCTTTCCAGCCACTCTGTCTTGTGCCGACTGCATTTAGATTATGCCAACGTGTTCGTTCAGGTCATCCTTCCACCATAGTTGCGGTCGCCCTGCATCTCTGAAGTCTATGGTTTCCAAGTCAGTCAGTTTTTTGTCAATTTTTCAACCAAGCCAATTGCCGTATTAGAATCTCTACGTGGTGAATGATGTCAGTGGTCATTGTTTTTCTCTCACTGTATCGTTTTGGACTCTGACAAACTATACAATTTATTCATACTTTTTCACCATAGGGAACTATAAAATGCAACGAGAATCAAATTCAATTGATAAAAGTTTCAATTCGATTAAATACATGCCGCCTATCAAAATATACATTGTTTTATGTTTATTTTTTTAAACTTTGTATACACCAAATACTTTATTTAAAAAAAATTATAAAACAAGCATGTTTTGGACACACAAGCCCTTCATCAATGATATATAAACTTTACAAATATTTTTTAAATTTTCACGAATGTGGAATATTTTCAGATTATGTGTCAAAACTGACCACATTCGTGAATATTTATATGGGTTTTTTTTATATTTATATAGGTAATATCATTGATGAAGGGCTTGTGTGTTCGAAACATGTTTGGCTTTAATTTTTTTTAAATAAATTGTGTGTTATATACAAAAGAGAAACATTAAACATCCGCAACACAAATTTATGGAGAATATACCTACGTAGAAGAAATATTGTTTTATTTGGATAAATTTGTTTAATTTTGAAAACATGAGCTTCAATTGAAAAACTAACCAGCCATCGTGGAGGCAATACACTCACACGGAGAAAGAATTTGGCCGAAGATAATGTGACCCGAAGGTGAGAGTAAATGGAACAGCATGTCGTTTTGATTAGGGTCTGGACCCGTGATCTTTGATGAGATGAAATTGAAGTACACCTGACGTCCGTTCTCAGATTGTTGCATCTCATTACTGCGACCACCTTTTACGATAATTGTGGGAGTCCAATTAAGTTGAACGGGTGCACTTATAAATGTTATTCTCAATCTACGTATTACTACGATGAACATTTTGAAAACGTACCCAAATAATTATTAAGCTCATCTATTTTTATTATTAATGAGATTTCTAATTATTAGAATATTATTAATTCTTTAACTTTGACTTCTGATGTCATAAAATATGCCTTGAAAGACAATAAATTATTTTATAATATTATACTAACCATATATTGTATTTAATAACACTTTAATTAATCTGGTGTAGAATCCACGTGACAATTGAATGCAATGGCGATAGATAAGTTACCTTTATCCTTATATTCTTAATATAACTATGATAATAGTTTTAAGATATACAAATATTAGATTTTTATTAATACTAAAACTATGACTTCGGATATCATAAAATATGACATTGAAAGACAATCAAATATATTATAAAATACTTACTATTTATTGTATTATTTAATAATGCCTTAATTTATATGGTGTAGAATTCAAGTGACAATTGAATAGAATGGCGAGAGATAAGCTACCTTTCACATGTCATGAGAATCAAAAGCTTAAAAGTTGAATACAAACATAGAAAGCAACAGGAAACTACAACATTAAAAAAAGGCCAAAGTGGCATCCCAAGAAACAGCAAAAATGTTACACGTTGCTGCAAACCAACCCCATGGATTGAAATTGGAAAAAAAAGTTGTTAAAAAATAGAGGTTTGATTAAATGAAATAAATGAATTAAAAAAAAATTAAAAAAATATCATTTGAAAATGCACCAACAAGGTGAAACATGTCATTCTCATAAAATTAAATAAAACTTCTTGAAAAATACGTTTTCATTCGTGTTTATTATTTAATATGGCGTTACAGTTATTGTTCAAGAAGCCATAAATACAGTGTGACCTCTTAAAGAATGTTCTTTTTCTTAAATCGTTAGATAAATATTATTGTAAAAAAATAAATCTTACCTTCGTCTTCGGTAAGACGCGGGCATAATTGCACTTTTGTAATTTTTCATTAGAAACATTTCAAGATTTTTGAAGAATAATATCGTATTATTCTAGCTATATTGATCTTACACTATCGCTCTCTGGCAAAATGAGACTGTGCTTAATGAGCGACTATGTTCCTCCAGATAAAGGGATGTTTTTAAAATACATTGGCATACTTTGAATTACATTACATACTTATTTTCAGAATTTTTAACAATTATGCCCATGTATAACGAAGGTGCAAAATGTGATTAAAAATTATTAAAACTAGCATAGCATATTATATTGTTATGGTGACCGGTTTCATGTATCTATGTTTTTTCGTTATAATTTAATAATTTCATTGGATACGGTGTTAAGTAGAGAAAATTTGCAAGTCTTAGTGTCAAGGATGTATGAGGCATGCAAAAAGAGTGACTTGGTGATGAATGTGTCTAAATCTAAAGTGATGGTTTTCGAGAAATAATAATGTATGACGATTTGTGATATAAGTGCGATGGGTGATAAATTGGAGCAAGTTACCGAATTTGCGTATCTGGGAAGCATGTTTACAAGATACGGAAAAATAGATAAAGATATCGAAAGAAGGGTTGGTGCTGGGAATAAAATAAATGACGCACTCAAAGTCATTACTGCAAATAGAAATATATCCACAGAAGCAAAGATGGCAGTACACAATGGAGTTCTAGTGCCAACCCTCATGTATGGAAGTGAAACTTGGAGCTGGCAAAAGAAGGATGAAAGCAGGATAAACGCCGTAAAAATGAGATCACTTGCGATCTCATTTTTATATTCTCGATAATGTGCGGGAAAACGTTGTATGATAGAATGCCGAACGATGAAATAAGAAAGAAATGTAAGGCAGATGACTGCATCATGGATAAAATAAAAAAATGATCCCTGAGATGGTTTGGACATATGGAACGAATGGATCAAATCAAATCAAATCAGTTTATTTACTCAAAAGACATTACAAACAGCATAAATGTTGAAGGCATCTATTGAGTACAGGTAAAATATTATACACATACAACATAATACCAGGAACGCATTAGTGATGGTTCGACATTAGGAAGACAAGATACTTTCCGAAGTCAAGAGTATCTGTCCCCTGAGCGTACTGAACGATGAGAGTAGAATGGTTAAAAAGTTGTACACAAGCAGCGTGAGTGGAAAAATAAGCCGAGGACGACCGAGGAAAACATGGCATGACCAAATTAATCAATTACTAAAAGGCGGTCACATTCGAAGTCGGAATAATCGACGTGCGTGCATGGTACGATGTATGAATGTAGAGGAAGCCCGAGAGGTATGCCAGGACAGAGCATTGTGGCGATCCATCCTCTCTGCCTACCCCTCCGGGGAAATGGCGTGATGGTTAGTAAGTTAGTAGTTGGTAAGATACGGTGTTCTTCTTCTTTTTGTCCTGTCACACCTCCGTGGTGCATAGGGCCTCAAGGATCCTTTTCCACCCAACTCTGTCGCATGCCTGATGCCTAACATCATCCCAAGTGAGGCCTGCCGCCTTAACCTCGTCCTGCAGGGTTCTTCTCCAGGTGGCTCTAGGTCTGCCTCGCTTTCTCTTTCCCCCATAGGGAACCAGTCTAGTGCACCCTGAGTGATGCAGGCTGGGTTCCGTCTCAGAGTGTGACCGATCCACTGCCATTTGCGTCTAGCGACCTGTTCTCTAATTGGCTTTTCGCCGGCCATAGTCCAGAGAGCGGCATTTGACATGATATATGATAGATACGGTGATACATAGATACGTGATAGATACAGTGTTATACATACGGAAAGCATATGTTTTAAAATCGCTTTTTTGATAGGCGCTTTTACATGGTTCCCCTATTCCATAATTAATTGTGTACGTCATTGTCGAGCCTTCGATGCACCCACGTCCGGACGCAGCATTTCTGTGTGGGAAGCGGCAAATTTGACGCGTATTAATTGCAGCCCGGGCCAACGAGGGTACCCACGGTATGTGTATGCAAAATTGGCCGAAATTTTCCGGAGCGTTTTTAAATTAAAGCGAGTCTGATTGATGGACCGGGAGATGTGGCTCACCTCTGAAGGCGATCTGTATCCGCGGTGCAAACACAATGCAATGGGAACATTTGACGTATATAATGCTTAATTAAAAATTGTGATGTATGGTTATTGCTTGCTTTTTTGCTCAATCTGCATTACTCCGCCGGTTTTTTTATCCCCCTTATAAGACATTCCATTATAGGATTAATTTTATCTCAATAGAGACGAAGATGTAAACTGGAAACTGAATATGGTG
The DNA here is from genome assembly GCA_022606425.2 of Lepidostoma basale. NCBI lineage: Eukaryota > Metazoa > Arthropoda > Insecta > Trichoptera > Lepidostomatidae > Lepidostoma > Lepidostoma basale. Next base: position 151,989 of record JAHDVF020001541.1, on the reverse strand, counting down.
ATCTAGGTGTTTACAGGACTTATGACCTGTCATTGGTTGGGTTAAGCGCACGCTTTATGTAATTACAACATTCCCCATTCCACCTTTCTTATGACTTTCTTATTGACTTTCTTATGACATTCCATTATATTTCAAAATACTCTTTCGATTCCTTTATACCATTTATATTATAATTTATACATATACAATACAGTTTTTGTTCAGATATTGAAAATTTGGTTTAGTTCATGTGGTGTTCCCGTAAATTTGGAGATATTTCGTGAATAAGTGAATTATTTTGGTCAATTTGATTGTTGCCGCACTTTGTAATAGTTAATTGTGACACGTAATACGTTTGTACTGTTTTGATGTTAAAATTATATAAATTTTTTCCTTTTTATGAAGAATTTTGTACTTGAGTGTTATTGACACGCGCGTATCTCTAACAGTTTGTACATTTCAGGTACATTACTTTTTCTCAAGCGCGTACGTGATACGGGATAGCGCAGAATTGTACAGTCAAAGTGAAAGTTTTACGTAAGTTCGTATATCTAGGATGGTTTGTTCCTTTTATCATTTTGTTCATAACACTTTCATTCGCATAAGATTCACTTTTTATTCTTGACAATATCATATGCAGATTTAAAACATATTATATTAAAGTTTATTTTACTTTGACCCTTAATTTGAAGTTACATGCTTTCTTTTTATATAGAAAGGGAATTTTGATTTCTTTTATATTTATTAAATAATTGTTTTATACTTGTAAATTAATTTGTAACATCTGTGATATCACAGAATAAATATTAGTCGCTTGAATTAACGAATATTAAATTTAAGATAATCAAATGATTTTACTGAAATCTCTTGATGGAATTTTATTTTAAATAATATTTAAATAAAACGATGTTTTTTAACTACTTCCACTTTTGTCTTTATTTAGACAGTAAGCAGAAGCTGTCTAAATAAAGACAAAAGTGGAAGTAGTTAAAAAACATCGTTTTATTTAATTATTATTTAATATTAAATTTAGTTTTACTGAATTACATTATAAATTTTGATTCAAATAGTTGTCTTATCTTAAATGCATTATATGAGAGACGTTATTCAATGTTCTATTATTTATATTTGAACGATTGCAAACACAAATTTCTGGCGCCATTGAGTTATTTAATCTCTCCAAAGCACAGAGGTATTCTGGATTCCTCGCGAGTTCTACTAGTTAACTGTAATTAAAGTGCTCCTCTTGGAATTTCAATAGTAACGCTAAAAAACTAATTGACTCACATGAAACAAAATGAAGAAGCATTTGTAAATAATTACCTTCAAGTTAACACGAGGCATAGTGAAATCTGGTAGCCGCCTGCTACATACCAATAGGGGTGGGCGATAACAAATGTTTAAATTAATTTATTCCACTGTTTGAATTTGTGAACATTGATAGTTTGTATTTAAGATGAAAACATACAAAAAAAACTTTTGGCCACTAATGTGATAATTGAAGATTATGTTCATAATTTGGGAAGGGATGTAGAAAATAATAACCGAGGATATGTTTATGTTGTCTTGTTTTGTGGCTTGTTACGGTAAATGGACTTGGGACTGGCATATATATATGTAATATGTATATATGTAGCCAATATAATAATATGTATGTAATGTATGTATGTATGGCATAACCATGGCCTAATATGTAATAATAATAATATAATAATAATATGTAATAGCCAATGGCATATGTATATGTATGTAATATGTGGCAACAATATGTAATGTGTGGCCAATAATAATAATATGTAATAATAATAGCGCAAGCTGCTGTATGTATGTAATAACCAGCCAGCAGCAACAACTGCTGTAATAACTGCTGGCATAATAATAATATGAGCATAACTGCATATATATATAGCATATATATATATATATATATATATAGCTAACAACAATAATATATAACTATATATATATATATATTTTATATTGTTAACTTAACAAATATTTAATACCCTTGGACTTATGTTTTATTAAAAACAAATTGCATTAAAAAGGAAAGGCAATTTATTTATTTATCTTTTTCTTCTTCTTCCTCAGATTATTCCCATCCACTCCTGGACAAAGGCCTCCACCATTCGCTTCCATGTCACTCTGTCCTGTGCAGACTGCATCCAAGTTATTCCAACGTGTCTGTTCAGATCATCCTTCCATCGTAGTTGCGGTCGCCCTGCACTTCTCTTTGCCGTCCACGGTCTCCAAATCAGCAGTCTTCTTATCCACTTTTCATCCGAGCTTCTGGCTACGTGACCTGCCAATTGCCATTTTAGAGTCGCTACCCGGTGGATAATGTCAGTAACCTTTGTTTTTTCTCTCACCGTATCGTTTCTGACTCTGTCTCTTAGGCTTATTCCTAACATGGCTCCTTCCATGGCTCTTTGGGTCACTCGTAGATTCTCGGCATTTTATTTCGACGATATAACAGTTTCAAGACCATAAGTACCAACTGGCAGAACGCAGGCTTCATAGACTTTTCGTTCCAGGTTGATGTGTATTTTCCGGTTTTTAAGGATGTAACTCATGTTTCCGAAAGCTGCCTAGCTTAGTCCAATTATTTTTTTACCTCTGCGGTTTGGTTATCTCGGCCCAATCGAATATTGTGTCCCAGGTATGTATACGAGTATTATTGGACATTCTCAATTTTGTTGCCATCCACGTTGATTTCAAGCCTTTTCGTGCCCATCACCTTGGTCTTTACCAGGTTCATATTCGAACCTACATTTATTTCTATATTGTTTGAATTTGTAGGTTTAAATTTGACTGATTTCACCAAAAATTCGAATAAATGTAGCCACATATGATTCGATTCGATTTAAAAACTTTATCCCATCACTAAAAGTTTACCATTTGTTCTTATACGAGGTGCCAGTCGCCTTCTGCCAGAGTTTTGCATGAGATCAGCTCTAATTAAACGAAACAAATGACTCGAGAAATTAAATTTTTTCATGCGTGCCACACTAAGTATTATTGATGATTATGAGTTTTCAGTGCTTTCAATCTGTGTGGTCCCCGACTGCAGTATTCTAAATATAGTTTGAACTCAATTTAATGTTTCTTCTATACTAACCTTCACTTTGTGTTGTGGATTCACATTTGAATAAACCGAATAACACTTTGTATTTTCACAACACCTTTATTTATTTGCAGATGTGTTCATTTAAATTATTTTTTGTTTCTTGAACAATGATGTAAAACTCCAAATTAAATAATTAATACGATAGAAAACACATGTTTTCTATAATTGTTATTATATTTATATTTTGTTGTCATTATCAAATGTTATCATTTGATAATGTCTTAGACAGACGAAACATGTCATTAACATTGTATATACGAGTAATAAAACTTCTTGAAAATATATGTTTTCATTCTAACATTCTTGTATTCCTATGTCGAACCATCTATCGTGCGTTCTGGGTATTATACAATACATTTTACCTGTTCTCAATAAATGCCTAAAACTGTAATTGTTGTTTATAATATCATTTGAGAAAATAAGCTGATTTGATTCGATTTTAATTAATTGTTAATTTTAATGATTAGAATATTAAACACCATTTGTTAACAACATTTTAAATGTATGCAAATTCTTGTAGACAAACCATTTGTTAATACTGTTAAAAAATTAAACACTAATAATATCACAATTTATTTTTATTCACTGAGAGTGTCGCGACAGCTGTTTCGCCAACCGATGCTGGCATCATCAGGTGTAATGATGTTTTGTAACATTTGAATTTATTGTAACACCTGATGATGCCAACATCGGTTACCGAAATAGCAGTCGCGACACTCTCAGTGAATAAAAAGAAATTGTGATATTATAAGAGTGTTTTAAATGTTAACAGTAATAATGTTGAAGTATCATAGTATTTCGGCCAAAAACAATGGACCATTTGTTAACTTGATAAATCTGTTCTTGTATACAATATTCATTTTCTTCGGAGTTTCAATGAAAAAATATGAAAATACGAGTATATAAATGAAAAACTACAAGTAAATAGAATTAGCATGCCAAATAGGTCTAGTTGAATACTCACGTAAATCAAAACGTATTAACATTGAAATGAACCTGTATTTGATAGCAAAGCCTTGGCTCTAGGAATACTGGTTGGCGGATGACTGAAGGAATGTCATTCATTGCCACTTCTTCGTTATCTTCCGTAGGCATTCGTTGTATTCCGTGATGGAATTAACACCGCTTTAAAGAATTAACTAAACCTAATCCAGCTGATGTGTGATTTAAGCCGCTTACGTTAAGAATATACTTATTAACCAACAGTTTCTTATATCGGCATTTGAGAATCTGCCGTAAATCGTTCTAACACACATTAAAAATATATTAAATTTATTTCTCTATTTATTTTTTATATACTTTGTATATGCAACACTTATATTTAAAAAAATATAAAATTACACAGACATGTTTCGGACAAACGTCCTTCTTCAGTGATAGGTACATATTATAAAGATACATTTTTTAAAATATTACAAAATTGTTAACATGATCTGACAGATGTTATTAAGATTTATTTTGGAACGTTTATGCTTTTGTTATAACAAATATTATGATTCAATTTAAAATTTAAAATAATAATTTAATGATCTTATTGGGGTTCAAGTAATTGCTTACAACAAAGGAAATAAATCAATGATTGGACTTGACGTTAAAGTTATTTGATTATATATTTTTATTTGCTTTTTTAATTTATAAAATTTTGAGTTTGCTCAAAGTTATATTTCTATTATTAACATGTAAAATTTGAACGCCAATATTTTTATTAAATGAATGATCTTTTTCTTTGAGGTGGTTAGCAAATTCAGTAAAAATATTATTAGAGAGGCATCTTATATGCTCTTTTATTATTAATTATATTACTGGAAAATAATTGCTCATTTCTGTAGACTTAGGGGATTTTGGAAATCTCCGCCATCTTGGAGATTATCCAACTTTATGTTCTGGATGGGTATCTTACACAGCTTCAAGACATACTGTTTTAATTTTCAACATGCAGAATGTACCTTTGGTGATACCTGTGAAGAGAGCAATTAAACTGCTGAAAATAATCGGTTCAGAAATAGGTGGAATTAATTATGTTCCAGAATATCATTTTGTGTCATATTATTATTATTAATAATATTACTATTTTGTTGAATCACTCTTTACATCACAACAGCATGAGCCAAATCGATGTAAAGGGTATAGCTATCATAGTGATTCTCGTGACATGTGAAAGGTAGCTAATCTATCGCCAATTTATTGTCCCGTGAATTCTATATCAGACCAAAGACAGTGTGACAATCACGCTGCCCTCACCGGGAATCGAACCCGGAACCTTCGGGGTGGTAGTTAATGCACTAACCACATGGCCACGAAGGTCGGATTATATTTTTGGGTCAATGCATCACTTAAAACTTACAATTAAAATATACATTATATGGTTGCACTGCCCATAAAAAATATATTTAAATGTTTATAATTTGAGATTTGATTAATTATATACTTTAAGAATTGTCGTCAGCGGTAACAAACGGTTGAACGTTCGTTCACAGGGATGACAGCAAACAAAATTGAGATGAACCGAAAATATTTAAAAATAGAAAATTCAATTCTGCTGTTCAAATCTCTAGTCTCGTCTTTAACGACTCTGTTACAATGATGTAAAAAAAAAAACGTTGTGATATTTGAATGATGAGCAGTTTTGCGTGTTGAAACAAAGAAATGAGTTTGTTTCATTAACATTGTATTCTTGGAATTTCGAGTTTGTATGAATGTGTAGCGAGAGTGATGAACTTATGTAAATTGTAGACAGTTGCTACTCTATTAAATTAAATTCCCTTTCCATAAAATTGTCTCATCAGACGAGGGCGATTCAGCTGAGCCGTTAGCCGAGACGGAATCGGGAGAACCTTATCTCTCCTCGGGACTTGAGGGGGACATTGTAACGAACGGAGGAAGAACAGAGAATGAGAAACGAACAAATAATCGAATATTCTTATCATTTTAATTGTCATTTAGTTAGAAACAAATTGCGGCAACTTCTGAAAATTATCATCCGATTTGAGACATCATTTCATTTCGTTTTGCGAATTCGCTCCGAGTTATCTCACTCTGCAGATGCTGCGAGATGGAGCGATACAGAGATAATTCATAATGGAACTGGTACTATATTTTCGTACATAATAATTTGATTATATTAAAATTAAATTTATATCCAATTTACAAATATTGCGATTCGCTGTTTCGTGATGATCGTCCTTGTAAAAAGACACACAAAGAAATGTCGAACAATCGAATAGTTTTGCTGAAATATTTTTTTGGAGGTTTATTTTAAATAATAATTTAATAAAACGATGATTTATAGCACGACAGTCTGTTGAAAAAAATTTAGACAAAAGTGAAAGTATTTTAAAAAAATAACGTTTTTTTTCATTATTTATTATTCAAAATTCAATCGATGTTTTGGCGAAAACACTACGATACTTAACAACATTATTGACTGTTTTATTTGGAATACTGTTATTATATCACAATTTATTATATTTATATGATTCTTAAGAAATCACCGTGGCTAGTGTTACGCCTACCGATGTTGGCATCATCAGGTATTACGGTCAACTCTCTCTCTCTATCTCTCGTCCTTTTACAGTACTCTGATACAAGGAAGAATGTTGAGAAATCAAACGTTTTCATTCGTATTAATAAATTATATTAGAATTTATTAGCAACCTCTCAAACGAATAGAAATAATTTTATTATGATGTTGTGTCCAGGCATGAATGAAAATGATATCTCCTGGAATATAAGCCTAACGTTCTAACCACTAGACCACCCGGTTATCAAACTTAAACATAATATGTTAAAACTGTGATATCGTTTAGTTGTTATTATATTTATTATTGAATTTATTTAATTTGAAAACAGCACATTTTATTGGATAAAAAAACATATTTAGTGCTATTTTAAATAAAATGAATTTCAATGTCATGAATTAATAAATATTCGCATTCTTATTTTTGTCCTGTCACACCTTTGTGATGCCACAGGGCATCAAGGATTCTCTTCCACCCGACTCTATCGCACGCCTGATGCCTAACGCCATTCCAAGTGAGTCCTGCCGCCTTAACCTCGTCCTGCAGGGTTTCTTCCCCAGGTGGCTCACTTCTTATGAACCCAATGTAAGCAAAGTGTAATACGCGTTTAAATATGTTCAAACGAACATTTGAAAAATGCGTATTTTTTTTTCTCTTCTTTTACAATTTTGTCTCTTTCATCCGGTCGCTTTTTTCAGTATTTTTAAAACGTCCCGGAAATTGAGTAAATCTATCAACATCTGAAATAATTAACATAAATAAATCTTTTCAGTTAAACTCGTTCGCCTTTTCCGCTGTCAGTCATAGAATCCAGAAAAGTAAAACGCAAATTCAATTACCGAAGCGAGATGAATGACCGTCGAAGAATTTGTTCATTTACGCGTTCGTCTCTATAAATTCCGGTAAAAAGTACCCCGGACCCATTACGGGAGCTCCTTTTCTCAATCGGAGCGGGATTGGTCTTAGGGCCGGTAATTATTTAGACATTTGCATATTAAACACTTATCTCGCCGGCGCTGTAGCCGGTCCCGTGTTAACAGGCGATCCACATCGTAAAAAGCGTTATCTGTGGAGATCTTCATTTGTAGCGACAAGGGTACACGACGGTGTTGCAGACTAAATACTAAATACTCGCTATTCTGAGCCAGTGGCGGCATGACGTTATTCTTCTAAAAGCCAACGTGAGATAATTGACAATTGTAAATTGAATTCTCTTTAAGAATACTAATCAACTTAGCCTAGAGAAATTTAACACGACTTAAATAAGTTCTTTTCAAATTAAAAAATGTTTTGAATGTATACAAAAACTTGTAGACAAATACTGGATTTTACCCATTACAGATAAATCACCGTAAGAAGTGCGGAATGGGGAATGTTGTTAACATAAAGCGATCGCTTAACCCAACCAATGACAGGTCATAATTCCTGTAAGCGCCTCGACCACCATATTCTGTTCCCAGAAAGACAATTTACATATTCGTCTCTATTGAAATACAATTAATACTTAAAAATGTTTGTTTTCTTTTTAATTTTGGAATACCATCGTTTAGAGCTATTAACTAAATTTGAATAAATAGAAACGCAATTTAGATTATCAAAACACTTTACTATTTTTTAAAGTGTAGACATGTTTCGGTCCTTATTCAACAGGATGGTACCACATGGCATACCGCCAAAGACATATTACATACGGATATGCGGATATATGGATATATGGACATACAGACATATGGGCATATGGACATATGGACATACGGAAATATGGACATACGGACATACGGACATATGGACATACGGACATATGGACATACGGACATATGGACATGTGGATATATGGACATACGGACATATGGACATACGGACATATGGACATACGGACACCTCGAAGGTTATTTAAAGTCACTCTGTTGGTATTTACAGGACCATGTCACGAGAAACAGAATTGCATCGCGATGCACGATAGCAACGGCTTAGACATCATTACGGCCCTGATCCATCAACCCGTTGCGGGGCTCCCGCATAGACCTCATGCTGGAGCTGAAGAACAAGGCTTCCAAGCTGCTGCTAGCCATCATGGAGTTTCGCGAAGACGCGGAGAACTACGCCGAGAGGATCCTCTACAGCATGAACCCAAGCAACTCGTGAGTATTGCTATTCTAGGAATAAATAACAAGGTATAAAAAAGTGGAGTGACTGTATCAGGTACCATCTATTGTCTTCAAATGCAAGCTCACGAAAAAATATTATTGCAAAAATATTATTGATTAACTGTCGTTATCTGTGGTTGGTTAACTTTGTTAATTAAAATTTGTGTTTCGGCCCTTCTTCTCTAAACAAATTTTAAATTTGTGCACAGAAAAATAATAATACAAAGTTCGTTTCTATTTATTCGAATGTTCCACAACACAAAGTATAGGCGAATATAGAAGAAACTAATTATTATTATTTATTTATTTTACAAACATACGATTTTATTGTATTATCATTAGTAGATTAGTCATTATGGGACAAAGTAATATACAATATATACATATACAGTAATTAAACAACATTCAGGGAGTAGTAAGAATATAAACTTTCAACTTAAATAACTAACCATTACACCGTTTCCGTAGGTAGGGAGGATATATCGCTACACTATGCCGTCCTGACATACCTCTCGAGCTTCCTCTACATTCATACATCATAAAATTCACATGCATCTTAACGTAATAAAACCTAAAACGAAGAACTTAAAATTTATTTTTTAAAACTTATTGACTGACTTCGAACTGTACGCATCCTTCTTCTGTGTAAATTTACGTATTTTTACAATTTTTAAATTTACATCTAGTTGAACAGAAGTATTTTAAATAAAACGCCTATTAAAAAATAATATTTTAAGTACATATCTTATACATGATAGTTGATCAATTGACACAACGATGGAATTCTGAATTCATCCCTAATGTTTGAAGTTTTGTTTCCAGGTTCACCCACTTAGATCAATAGATTTTGCGATGTTCTTTGAGAGTTATTGTCCATGTCTTAGAGCCATATATAACCACCGGCTTTATTATTTTTTTGCTGTTCATATCATAATTTTATATATGAAAAAATAATCAAATCAAATCAGTTTATTTTCTCAAAAGATATTACAAAAAACAATTAAAGTTTAAGGCATATTTTGAGAACAGATAAAATAGTACAAATATAACACGAGTATACGAGTATTATTCCAAAAACGCATGCGAGATATTTCAACTTTTGAAATACAAGATACTCTCTAAAGTCAAGGTTATTCGTCTTCTAAACGTACTTTTTTATTATATGAAAGACATCAAACTCTGAAGCGATCATGTCTAGCAGTTTGGTTGCTCTCCCCACTAGCATCACCATAGGCAGGTTGGTTCTGCATGTTGGAAGATTAAACAGTCTGTGCTGACGCTGTCGACGATAACCACCCGCATCGTAAAGATGGATAATCTCCGAGATGATGGGATTCTTAAAGAATCCCCTGTTTAGTCTGAAGAATTGAGTAAATATGAATTTATTCCACCTTATATGTAGACTATTGATCCCCAGCATGCCCAAGAGGAATGCAGTAGAATAAATCCACGGATAGCTACCAAACTATAAATAAATAAAATAATCCACTCCCTACCACTGCTGGTAACTCTCTACTCATACGAAGGTGTTGCTAAGTTTTCAGACTTGTTTGAAATGGCTAAATAATTGTCTGGCTGACGATACTTTGATCAGAAGATACTGACGACCTCGTTCAAAGACAGTTATTAGGTACCTTTGTGTAGAGTGTTTATTTTGTTATTTCTTATGTACGCACTTATTACTTGTGGAGCGGTCTGGTAACCTGGTAAATTACTGGAATGATATGCGAAGCGATCAAACGTTAAAAAAATCAGAACAGGGGTTTATGTTGTATTTAACACTGTCATTTGTATTGAAAACAAATAATTACATTTATTAATTAAAATAAAAATATATATATTAATCACGGAATTCCAATTACGCTAACTAGTTTCGTTTGTACCCGAGCTTCATATGACTAAAAAACAAACTAAAAATACAGATTTACATGAATATATGTCTGTGGTGTTTAAGTAAAAATTTAAGCGACTGTTAAAAGTATATACGAGTATATTTAGAAATTTTATTTTTAGAGTTCTAGTCCCATCCCTAATTATGGAAGCGAAGCATGAAACTGGCAGAAGAAGGATTTTATTTCTTATTTTTATTTATTTTTCTTGTATACAACAGGTCGCTTAAATCCAATTACTGTATACATATTCATTTTTTTTAGCTATTATATTAATGATTCACATGACATGTGATAGGTAGCCAATCTATCGCCATTTTATTGTCACGTGAATTCTACACCAGACCAAAGACAATGTGACAATCACACTGCCATCGCCGGGAATCGAACCCGGGACCTTCGGCATGGAAGTCAGAGCTCTAACCACTCTGCCACGAAGGTCGTCAAGCAGATGAAAGCAGAATAAATGCGGTAGAGATGAGGTCCCGAAGACGTATGTGTGGTAGAACGATATACGACAGAATCTCAAATGCTGATTGATTTCATATGAAAGGAATGTAGAGCGGAAGAAGGTATTATGAACAAAATATTGAAAGGATTGCTGCGATGGTTCGGACATATGGAACGCATGGATGGAGAAAGAATGGTTAAGAAAGTATACGTTAATGATTTAATGGAGTATGGAGTCGAGGCAGATCGAGGAAAATATGGCATGACCAAATTAATCAAACTTTAAAGGTTGGTCATGTTAGAAGTCGGAGGAATCGACGTGCGTGTATGACTCGTTATATGAATGTGGAAGAAGCTAGAGAATTTTGCCAGGATAGAGTAGTGTAGCGGTCCATTCTCTCTGCCTACCCCTGCGGGGAAACGGCGTGATCTCATGACATATGTTAGGTAGTGAATTCTACACCAGACCAAAGACAGTGTGACAATCACGCTGCCATTGTCGGGAATCGAACCTGGGTCCATCGGTATAGCAGTCAGAGATCTTGTCACTCTGCCTCGAAGGTTGTATCAAGTACCTAAATATTTTTTAAATTGTTAGTTTGTTGATTGTACAAAAACTTATTTTTGTTTTAAACATATATAGATATTGAAGATTGCGTAAATTTGTTCTTTGGTTCTTGTACTTGAATTTTTTTTATAAATCTCTCCGTGTTGTCTGTATTTTTTTCACGCAATCTCTCGGTGATGGTCTCCATTTTAATAATAAATTAATTGTTGACGTTTGCTCTCGGAAGAAAACGGCACTGAATTCATGGACATTTGCACTGTTTCCACTGCTGGAAAGTAATATAACAAAGAAAAGAAAAATTGAACATCCAGCAATAAGTTACAGCGTACCGGTTGGAGCCGTTGTCGGGGGTACTAAATCCGGCTGAATGTGTAAAAGTTTGGCTCAAAAGACAGGATTGCTGTTTGAAGACATCTTCTCGGGGATTATTTAATTAAAAGAAACAACTGCTGCCGTTTTCTTAAATACTTTACCTTTTTTCATGAAGCGGAATCATTTTTATCAAAGAAATTTGATTAAAAAAGTCGATTGTACCTCAACTCATTTGAAAACAAAGAAATGCTCGGAGACAAAAGGAGTCCCGAAAAAGTTTTCCATGGAAGTATCAGCTTCATTTAACATAACGAATTATACAAACCCTTAATCAGCGTGATAACAATTAAAGCTAGGATTAAAAGATTTTCATTAAAAATGAAAATGAGCATCGCTTTTGTTTATAATTAAAAGCATTTTTCTGGGCTCAAACAGAAATTGCGAAAAATACTGATTTCTCAAAGCAATCTTATATTTTTTTTCCAAAAGCCATTAGGAAGATTCCCTTTGTGATCAACAAAGATGCGCCTTGGGATTTTAGTTTAATATTTGCCGGCCGTAATAAATAGCTCTAATCGCAATTTTATCTTTCGTTCTACATTTAATTGTTCAGCAGATAACATTGAAGAATTCGGATTGCTTAGAACATATTTTTAGTTAAAGACGTAGCAAAACATCACATCATTTATCTCCTAATCCTTTCATACCTATTTCAGTATCAGGAATGTTTAAACTTATTAAATGAATGAAGCATACATAATAAAAATAAGTTGTTGAATTGAATGTACAAAAATATATTTTTTTTGTTGTTGTATACAATAGGTAGTTTGAACCCAATTACTGTATACTCGTACAATTTTATTTTTAGCTATTATGTTGATTCTAAATATTTTTTGTGAATGTATACTTATACTTGTAAACGAATACTGGATTTCACCAACTGACATGTGAAGTTAAACATAGATTTGTAACATATATACAACCTCCAAAAATTTGTCTTACATGGTCATAAAGAAATAGGTGGAATGGGGAATGTTGTAATTACATAAAGCGTGCGCTTAACCCAACCAATGACAGGTCATAAGTCCTGTAAACACCTTGATCAACCATATTCAGTTTCCAGTTTGCATCTTCGTCTCTATTGAGATACAATTAAAATTTTATTATATTGATTCTCATGACATATGATAGGTAGCTTATCTATCGCCATTTTATTGTCGCAAGAATTCTACACAAGATCAATGACAGTGTGACAATCACACTGCCATCGCTGGGAATCGAACCCAAGACCTTCGGTACGCCATTCAGAGCTCTTACCACTCTGCCACGAAGGTTGTCTTATTTTTTAAGGAAGTTATTTTCGAATGGCCTAGACCAGTGATTCTTAACCGGGGCGCCAGCGCCCCTTTATGTGCGTTTTGGAAGTCTGATGGGACGTTGTAATTTTTTTGCATTTAGGGGGCGCTGCAGAAGTTCTAGTGGGCATTGTGTCAATACAGTAAAATAAGCTCATTCACGAGTTATGCACACTGATACACTTTCTTTAGGAGCTTTGATTTTACAAGTTCTGTCAAATAAACTACACTTTCTCTCGCAATTTATTTTACTTGGGCATAATACTCTTTCAAAAAGGTTTATAATATCAACTTCGATTGTTTTGATATGTGACAAGTTCTGGAACGTAGGAGGCTTTTTTAAAATTTATAGTAGGAAATCCATTGCATGAAATACATACGTTCTTAGAGAAAAGTGTAAATTTTAAATTTCGTTTGTCGTTTGCGGGGGGGGGGTCGTTGGAAAATTTTACTGTGGTAAAGGGGACGATTCTTTCATTACGGTTAAGAAACACTGTCCTAGACCGAAAATAATAGGACACCTCAATTGTTTATTCTTAAAACATAAGCACATTTAACCATTATAACCTTTCCATTGATACTAACCCTACATTTTTTTTATTTACGTTTCTCTAACTCTCCTTATGAATGTTATTGTATATTAAGGAGAGTAGTATCTGGTGGGTTTTTCTTAAATGGCAATAAATTCATGTCTTAAATATCACTAAAATTAACAAACACAAATGACTGCTTAATACAAAATATAATAATCTTGATAGCTGCTTGACATTAAGATAACTCACTTTAAATAATTTGTTTCATTTCAAATAAATATTTTATGGAAAGTTTCAGATTATTAATTTAAGTCAATTATAATTTACTCGTAACACACTATTTTTTCCACATTTGAGTTTGTTTTTCTCGCCATATATATAGAATGTTTGACAACCTAGAGAGGGATAGACTCAGTTTATATTATTATTATTATTATTTTGTTGAATCGCTCTTTACATCATGACAGCATAAGCCAAATCGATGTAAAGGGTATTATAGCTATCATAGTGATTCTCGTGGCATGTGATAGGTAGCTAATCTATTCACTCGATGATGAATGAGTAGAACCACACAAACATTTCAAGAAAAACGATCTAAATTGTCGAAGAGCCTGTATAAAAAAAATTTCGGCAATTCTTATTTTTATATAATACATATTTCATAATTTCACAATGAAATTTTAAAAAAATTCTTCCAAAAAATAGAAACCATGAAATTAAATATATTATCAGTTATGCAAATAATATAATAGTTATTATCCTCATAATGCAATTATATCAGTAATAATACTATATTTTAAAGACTTATATTAAAGTTTATGAAAAATAAATATATCTACTAGAGTAAACATAATAAGTAAATCGTAGATAAAATAAATATTTTCATTTTATCTTGTGTTACATTTTGAATGTGTATTATGAATATACAGTGTTTTTAATTCAGATAGTTTATATAACTTAAGGTTACAACATTTTTAATGTATACACATACTTGTAGACAAATACTGGATTTAACCCATTGCGGGTTAGTCATTTTTAAGGATTTATTTTATCTCAGTAGAGACGAATATGTAAATTGTTTTTTGGAGATATATTATAATATGTTACTTCTTCCTTTTAATGCAATTATATAAGTGAATATTATAATATGTTACTTCTTCCTTATAATGCAATTGTATAAGTGAAATTATAATATATTATTTTAAAGACTCCTATTACTAATTCTGATTTTGAAAATTTGGTTTGGTTCATGTGGAGCTCCCGTGAATTTGGAGAAATTACGTGTATAAGTGAATTGTTTTGGTCAATTTGATTGTTGCCGCACTTTATAATAGTTAATTGTGACACGTAATACGTTTGTACTGTTTTGATGTCAAAATTATACAAGTTTTTTCGTTTATATAAAAAAATTTGACAGGTGTAAAAATAAATTTTTCGTTTGTTCCAATGACAATTTGAATAATTTCTTCAATATTCTTTTAAAGTTCTTGCTGGTGTTGGTTGGTTTTAAGTGCCTTATTACTGCCAAATAAAAAAAGTGGATACGTGGAACATTAATTAAATCATATAACAGCTAATTTAAAAAACGGTGGATACGTGTAACATAAATTAAAGAAACACAAAAGTCTGGATCGTCCATGTCAACATGTGCAACATCGGAAAAACATTATGTGTTATTACATTATGTGCTAAATTAAAAAAAACGGTGGATTCGTGGAACATAAATTAAATAGACAAATATGCCCCATCTAAAAATAACATTTTGTATTAAATTATTTTTATTTTGTTATTTTATTTTATATCATTGTATTTTATATTATTTGTTTTAGATTTATTTTGTGGATGTTGGAAGATCGAAGTGTGCGCGGGAGATGCCTATTGGTGGCGATGAGGTTCGCAACCCATCACACCGCGTCTCCCGCGGGGCGAAAAGAGAAGGATGGAGTGCCGCATCGGTTAAAGTGTGACAGTCCATTCTTTCTGCCTACCCTTTCGGGGAGACGGCGTGATGGTTAGCTAGTTAGTTAGTTAAGACTCCTATTAAAATGTCTTTTGAAAATAAATATATCTACTAGAATAACAGAAAAAGTAGGTAGTAGATAAAATAAATACTTTAATTTTATTTTTAGTCCTATGAATATAGTGTTTTTCATTCAGATAGTTAAAATAACTTAACGTTACCTCAAACACCGCCAAATGGAATGTTGTGTTTCTCTAGCTTTTGTGAAAATACTAAGTAATATTATACTTTAAAGTGGGAACCGAAAAACCGAATAAAGAATGAAAGAAGAAACAAAACAACTCGAAAATATTTTTACTTTGCTTATAAAATCGCGCCTGTTACAAATTCATCTCGGCATACGCTGGGGCAAAATTGGAATTCTTGCAAACAACATGTAGGCAGGTAAGCAGTCTCACAGCAGTTGGCTACCAATTTGAAAATCGTTGGGTCTATTTTTCGCTTTCTTTTTATATCTGAATACCGTATCACCAAACGCGCCGAGGTATTCTGCGGAAGGTGGAAGGAATTCCTTGGGTCCTGGACATAAGAAAACACCGCAATTATGTTCTTGAGAGCGATTCTACAGACATGCGTGCAATTTTGTTCACATGTTATACTAGTTCTTTTTACACATTTCGTACTTTGTTTCAGCGAATCTGACAAAAAGTTTATAAGCCCAACATGATGAAGGCATTTAGTTTACATTATGAAAACAAATAAAATATTTATAATACATCTTCTTCTTCAAATAGTGCCATATCAGATCCCCCGACTGTTACGAATACTTTCTCGCCAAAGTGATTTTTGAGAAGTTATTTATGTAATAAATCCCATTATAAATTATAATGTTCACACGATTGTTTTATCGGTTTAATATAGTTTTTTATTAACACATAAAAATAAGAGTAAAAGAAGAGAAACGAATTCGTTTCGCCTTGTGAGGGGGGTATTCCCAAACACCAAACGTAAAAATGCCAAGGCAATACATATTTGGAACAAGTACAAATTTACATTGATACAAATTTATTTCTCTTATTCTTTTTTAAATACTTTGTACTTATATTTAAAAAAAAAAATTACAAAGACATTTTTCGGACAACCAGTCCTTCTTCATTGATACACATTATATAGATACATATTTAAAATATTATAAAATTGTTTACATGATCTGACAGATTTTATAAAGATATAATATTTTAGACATGTATCTTTATAATGTGTATCACTGAAGAAGGACTGGTTGTCCAAAACATGTATATGTAATTTTATTTTTTAAAATATAAGTTTTGTAAATACAATTTATATAAAAAAGAAAAAGAGAAATAAAGTATTTATATTTTTATATATTATATAAATATAAAATCTCTGTGAAATTGATAAAACAATAGCGTTTAAATTATATAATATTTTTCCTGAGAAATATTATTGGAGTTATTTCTCGTTACCCTCTTCAGGGATTTTCTGCGAGTTACCTTACCTTCGTTGGTGGGTCTCGGTTTTGTGGCGCTGAAGATACGCCATAATCCCCTCTACTTTTCTGTTATGATATTTTATGCTCTTAAATCTACCACATTCAGATTCAAAACATCAATGTGATTATAATTGTTAATATCTCCTATTGAAGACTGATTATCAAACGAGAAAATATAGGATTAATATGTATTGTATTTATAAACTGCCATGCTTTTCGTGACCTCCATTTTTTTTTCAATAATTACTGATAATTTTAAATAATATTAAAAGGTGACGACCTTTCAACTCCAATGACAAAGGTTTCGGGTTCGATTACCGGCCATTCACACAGGGCGATTGTCACAGCTACCTATCACACGGCATGATAATCAATATGACAGCTATACTTGTCACATTGATTTGGCTCGCGCTATAATGATGTAAAGAGGGATTCAACAAAATAATAAAAAATAATATAATAACATCATTGTATTTCGAGTAGGCCACTTATTAGCTCTTTCATACAGCAGTAACCATTCGCAACCTCCAATAAAATCTTTCATCCAAAATAATAACGGATAATTGAATATGATATATAAATAATGTTAAAACAAGTAGGCAACTGATTAGCTCTGTCATACAAAAAAATATTTACTACCTGCAATAATTTTTTTCCTCCAAAATAATTACTGATTATTGGATATGTTATAAAAAGGTTAGTACATAAATATTTTTCAAGTAGGCAACTGATTAGCACTACGCAAAAATTAATCACTTCAATTCCGAATAACAGCAATTTTGTTTTCGTGAGTTTTGATTATGTTATTATGTTGCTATATATTTATACAGCTTCCAATTTTTTATATTTTTACCACACTACTCGTAAACTGTACGGAAACCGTATATTACATTTTAATAATTAACATATATTATAATATCTATGTAACACTACCAATTAGTATGAAATATATGTCTCTAATTAGAGTTTTGCGTATTATGTAAAGCATGTTCAGTTGGATCTTGTTAAAAGTTATAAATGATTTTTTTAAATAGCGGATGGATTCTGATTTGAAGCATGCTTTGATTGGAATACATTATTTTTTTTCTTTCTTAAAAATAGATTTATATAAATGCTTCTTTGGGCGTAACTTAACAGCTCTTCAATCAACATGGAATTAATTTTTATTCTTTATTTAAAACTCAAAATAACAGGGAATTAAAAAAAAAATACAAAAAATAACATAAGCACACAAAGTACCTTGAAACTCTACCACAATATAACAAATTTGTCACTATTTATAATATATAAATTAAATACAAGTAAAACCATTTAACAATGGTGTTTAATATTATAAATAAATAATGGAGTTTTACAAAACTAATACCTCAACCATCAAAAATATTTAAATGTTTTTAGATTTTTGTCAATTATCTATATCAACAAAAACAGTACTGGAATTTAATCTGTCAATTACAAAATAAATAAAGAAAATGGTCCTTCGTTGGTTTATTATTAGATACCTACAAAATTACATATATGTATGTACTAATGACATACCTGCAATACACCAGAATCAAATAAAATTATGCAAATAACATAGAAATGAGGTTTGGAATACTGTGATTCTCTTTGAATTATTCTACCGGTATGTAAAAAAATATTGATGCCAGATATCAAAATGTCATTACCCAAATCCCGGCGGATCATCGCAGTGTGCCATATTTTAATGCCGAATGTAAATTTCTGATTCGATTCTGATTCAGTCGGAATAAATTCCAAATATGGTCGCTCCCCTGGACCAGGCGCGATAATGACATTATCAGATTTGTTACTCAGAGGTAAATCGCGTTAAGTATAATATTATGCATTGGTTATATTATGCAAATATTAAAAATTACGACATGTTTCGGAAGATACCTCCATCTTCAGGGGTAAATATATAATAAAAAAACTAAACAAAGAAAGACTAATATAAAAAAAAACATTTAAAATTCGATACAATAATTTAAATTTAAAAATTAACCTGGGCTAATTATAAAAAGTACTAATATATTTTTTTTAATAAGAATTAATAGATAATATTAACTAATCAATCCCAGCTTTCAATATGGTTTTTAATAATTAATTCAATATGGTTAAAGCTTTCAATATGGTTTTTACAATTGATGCCAACTAGTTTCACTTGGACCCAAGCTTCACAAGAGAAATATGATAAATTATTTATTAAATTGTTATGAATTGTTGTTGATCTAATAAAATAACCGTATCGTGGTTAAATATAAAGATTTTTATTATTTTGTATCTATAACTTTAAAATGTCTAACCACAAAGTGAGTGCTTCATATAAAAATCAATATTCAATGTCAGTGTGATTGTCACACTGTCTTTGGTCTGGTGTATAATTCACGTGACAATAAATTGGCAATAGATTAGCTACCTATCATCAAGTCAATTAATATAATAGCTAAAACAAATTATATAGGTACAGTAATTGGGTTCAAACGACACGCAAAAAAAATTATGAGTCATTAATACTGACGAAAATAAATGTTTTCTGGATGCGTGATATATTTTTAAACTTATTTATTAATCAATGATCACGCCGTCTCCCCGAATGAGTAGGCAGAAACAATGGAATGCCACATTGCTTTTTCCTGGTATGCCTCTCTTGCTTCCCCAACGTTCATACGCACGTTGATTTCTCTGACTCGTGGCCGACATTTAATATTTGATAATTTGATCAAGCCACGTTTTCCTTAGACTTGCTCTATTTCTAGATCGGTTTACTTTTTTTACCATTATGTCTTCATTAACTCTTGATTGATTTTTTTTATCATTTATTTATTGATGAATCGATTATTTTGGTGGTACTTAAAAATTATTAACTGTTTAATTATGAACACATAATTTATTCGTTTAAATTCATTGAAATCACCACTACAGCTATTTCGCCAACCAATGTTGGTGTCATCAGGTGTTATAAACAAATATTTTAGAGTTATTTGTATTACCTGACGATGCCAACATTGGCTGGGTAAAACAGCTGTTATTTATTCTTAGATAATTGAAATAAATATATTGTAATGTGATAGCACTCTGAAATGTAATAATGTTCTTTCATTACTTTATTTATAACAATTTTTCATTTAATTTTATACTCAATCTTTTACCACTATCACTATTTTTTCATGTTTTTTTTTTAAATTGTGGATATGAGAACATGTTATGTAGGCATTACTAAGATAAAAAAAATTTAAAAGGACATAACGCTGTTTACCTCTGATATTCAGATGATTGTACGAAATGAAACTTGGTGTGATTTTGGGACAGGTGTGGAAGTGTGAAGTTGGTGTCTATTAGACACCGTGGACAGTGGGTGGTCTCACAGGCTCATGGGTCTCCGCTAATAGGCCTATAAATCTACCCAACGTGGACGGAGTTAGATTAACTATTGCAGTTTACGACTTATTAGAGGAGGATCGAATTCTTTACAGAGAATTGGATTTTGACGGATTTGGTAACACCAAATACAGGTTCCACGCATAATTTGCATCCTCGAACCAGACAATAAATTTAAAATGTTCTAATTCATCTCTGATATGTAGCAAATGTATAATAAAATAAGCATAACCGGATGACGGTCATGGGAATAGATTGTACTCTTGATAAAAGAGATGTGAATGTGCGATTCCAAAAAAAAAACAATATTTTTTCTGCATATATTATATTTGCATTTAAAAAAACCATAATTTTTCTGAACATGGAAATAATGAAAAAATAATTATTGGTTAATAATTCACATGTGAAGGACATAAATTGAATTTGATATATAGGAAGACCGAGGAAAACGATACACGATCAAATAAATCGAATATTAATATTAAATATCTGCCAGTCGGGGAAATCGTCGTGCGTGGATGGCACGATATATGAATGTTGAGGAAGCGACAGAAGGATTTCCATTCCTTGAAGGAGAAGGCAGAGAGTATGAACCGCTATTTTGTTCTACGAGAATACTGACATCAACGTTTATGTATGAACATGTTCCTGACTTCTTACAAGTCGACATTTAAAATTTGATTATGTTAATCGTGCCAAGTTTTCCTTTGTCTATCTGTTATTCGTGTTTCGTTCACATCTTTACGTATACTATCGCCATTTTCTCTTTAATCGTTTTAGTCATTTTGTCTATAACGCTTTCGATTCTAACACCTGTTTTTGATACTATCTAATAAATATTTTCACTCAATCTCAGATATCTAGTTTTTTTCTCAATTATTCAGCTTTTTCATTTTCCAGTTACACGCATAAATACGGTATGAGAAAAAAAATTGTTGTAAGGAAAAAATATGGATACTTAATACCCTTCGAACGTCGTACAAAAACTTTGTGTATTTTTCTTCTTTGTCCCAGTTTTAAACCCGCATGAGTACTGTTGTAATTGTTTAATGTGTGAACACTTGACACAAGTTCAACAGAGTTCGCGAGCTTTATTTAAACAACAAGGACTTTCGCGTATTTTTGAAACAGCAGAATACCTACTCGTTTTGTCAATACCTTCATATTCCCTTGAATATAAAGGAAACAACTTTGTTTTCCCGTAAACAATAATTCACATTTGAATATCATTCCTGCACAATGAATATTTTCTCTCGTCTAGAAGAATTCTGGGAAACAAAGGTTTAGAAAGTCCCTCGTATTTTATAAGAGATTCCTCGATTCCCGAGGGTTTCGAAAGTTTTTTGATTTAAAATAAAGCATAAATCACGATGGGTTCTCTTGGGGCGACAATACAACGCGTGCAGAAGGTTAAGGGATTTTTATTGTTTTCTATTTGTTGAAATGGAAACATAATATCATTCAATATACATAAATATGCATCTTTGATCTACTCTCGTGAAAGTTCACTTCATAATAAAATTTATTACTTTCATCTTCCGAACATATTTTATAGGTTGTATTGAATGCTGTGGAATTCAATAAAAGGGCGGTCAAATGCTAAGGTCACAGTCGAAGAAATCTGTTGGTACGAGTACTTAAACTTGAATCTAACTTCAATTCTACAGGGAAACCAAAACTCTTAAATTTAACAATAAACATCTGTCAACAGTACAATAATTCATATTTATTGATAGTGTGGTTCTTATTTTGTAAAACTCTATTATAAATTAAATTGTAAATACAATTGTTTGGTTTGTTTTACAGAGATTTATATTTATACAAAAATACAAATATAAGTGACAAATTTGTTTCGCCATACGAGGCCATTTTTAAATATTTTTGAGAATTTGAGAATGTCCTCGCAAGGCGAAAATAATTTGTCACTTATATTTATATTTTTATATAAATAAAAATCTTGTGAAACCAACAAAACCATCGCGTTTGTAGCATTGCACGTATTGATGTTTTTTATTTTATTGTTATTTTGATAAATTTCATTTTTAACTATCTTAAAAAAATTACAAAATTATAAATAATATTAAACCAATAATCGTAGGTCCTCACCAAAAAGAAGTGCTTCTGTGGTTGGTGGGGGAATTATATTTTTAATAACAATGTTTTTGGTTGATGTTTAAATTTTGTTTGTTTTCCAATCCATATTACAAAACAATTGAGTTATCTTATTATAATATAATTTAAAGATTAAATGTTAAATATTTTAAACTCGATTAAGAAATCAAAATATTTAAATAGTTAAAAGTCTTATATTTTTTTAAAACACTTTGAACTAAATAATTTATTTTAATTAAATATTTCAAACCTTCTCACATTATTATAAAAACAAATATTAATATTAACATATTAATTAATTTTAATAATATCTATTGTTTTTTTAAAGCTTTAATCAGATCTTAATAGAAAATTAATTTGATTTCTTACCCCGACGCTGAAACAAAACTTATTTATTAACAAGGTTGTTAATGTAACAACGAAATGACTAACAGCAGAGAGTGTTTTCTATGAAAGGAAAGTCATGTTTTAAGGGCTAATAAATTTCAAAAAAACTTATACGTAAATTAGTAGATACCCTTATTCTATTAGTATGTTTTGGCTCACTAGTTTTCATTAATGCGTATAATAACAGTTAGAATTTACTACCCCCAGTGCTTTTGCAAAGCAAAATGTCTTCATCGCGATAAAATATAATTGAATATAACCTTCATAGTTAGAGAGACATTAACTTTTATTGTTGGTATTCAGCTGAGTACACCTAGACAAAAGGTTCGTTGTATCAGAATACCTGCTATAACCCACTTGATTCTTGAATAATTACCTTCGTGAGAAGTGCTCATAAACCACCGGTACGAACAAAGGTTGATTATTGTTTTAAATTGTATATATTAGTAAATTTTACCGCCCGGAATCGCCTTCTAGCTTCAATTTAATTCAAAGCGGAATTTCGTGCTTTCTGTGAACACATCTATAGATACAGATATTCGGCACGAAGATTCTTGGAACGCTAAGTAAATTATTTATGATCGAATGTGGATATTACGAATTTATGATGTTTTCGTTCGGAAGTCGTAAACAGCGTCTTAATTCGAATAGCGTTTCTTCGGTGAAAAATGTAAGGAATGTATTATTTGTGATAAGAATCGGGGTTGTTACCTTAATCAGTTAATACTCTAAATGAGAAAAGTAATACTCGCTTGAGAAATATATATACTTTCGTATGAAGCACTTAATTTATTTATTTACTTGAATTAGTACACATGTACACAACACATGTTCTAATAAAAACAATTAAACATTCAACTTATTGAAAGTTAAGGCATTACCACTGTGGAATTCCATAGTAATCTACTTTGGGTATTAAAAAAACTTTGTTTAAACCACTTTTTAATAAAAAAAATATTAAAATACACGACACGTTTCAGAGGATACCTCCATCTTCAGGTGTAAAAATATAACAAAAACTAAACGATGAAAGACTACTAAAAAACGCATTTAAAATTCGATACAAAAATGAAAAAATGAAAAATTAAGTTTGGCTATTTGTTATAAGTAGGTACTAAAAATTATTTTTTAACAGTAAAATAATATCCAATAATAATAATACATGAACTAACTAAATTTCCCCGGAGGGGTAGGCAGAGAGGATGGATCGCCACACTGGCCTGTCCTGGCATACCTCTCGAGCTTCCTCTACATCCATACATTGTACCATGCACGCACGTCGATTGTTCCGACTTCGAATGTTGCTACATGATGATAATATAATACATGATGTTAATATAATTTAGAAAAAACATACATTTGAAAAGATATAATTTATATAGAAATAAATAAATGATAAATTTGCATTTAGTTGGGAATGGGAGCTTGGGAGATTTAACGTAGACAAAGTATTTGAGGAGAAAGGAGTAAAAGGAGGGATCTGATTATTTATTATATTTTCACCCAATTTCACCGACTTGAGGATTTCTAAATTTTCTAGTTTGTTCAATTTATTGTTATTAAAAAGTGGTTTAAACAATGTTTTTTTAATTCCCAAAGTAAATTAAACATTTAAATATAATAATAAGGCTACAATATAATTAATTCTATTCTAATTTTTATTATGCCCTGCACACTTTTGACATCCTCCGGTATATCTTCATAAATTTTAAATGCTTTATACATATGAGAATTCTGAGATTTTTTTTTTAAATGGGAGCCTTAGTTTATTTTTCTTTCTTGTTTTACATTGATGTTCATGTTGATTACTTTTATCTTCCTTAAAAATTCTTGGGAGGTGTGCCCATTAACAATTTTATGAATTAGTAATAAAACGTTGTATGTAATTATTTTTTCAAATGGCGTTATTTTTAGCTCTTTAAGCATCACTTTAATCCTGACATATCTGCTTCTTCTCAAAATTATTCTCATTGCCTTATTCTGGAGTATGGTGAATTTTCTCATATCTTCTTCATTTGCTAAAAATAGTATGCTGCTACAGTAACTATGCTCACTTGTAATGATGTTAGGCATCAGGCGTGCGATAGGGTCGGTGGAGAAGGTTCCTTGAGGCCCCATGCACCACGGAGGTGTGACAGGACAAGAATAAGAAGAAGAAGAATAATGATATGATCAGATTGAAAATGATTTTCAATGAGTTATCAGATATATAAGGCTGAAACAAGATGAAGATCAGTATACGTTGATCAGTATTCATTACGTTTATATTTTTTAAGGTTCACATCAAAAAGCTTTACGCTTTGAAATTTTTAATAAAGCCTCTTCACACCGCCGTTGATTAAGACTGGGATAAATATTTGCGCAATTATAACGAACGAGAAACATTTTAAGATAGGGATACTGGGAATTACATTTAGAAAATTTCTCCTTTACATTAAATCTTTGAAAATACCACCCCTCTTTCACATTGATGGGCAATTGTCCCTAATTTATCTCAGAAATTATCTTTCAAACGTTATTAACTTTTGAGAGGGTCCAAGCTGATGTGAATCTCCTTGTATTAGGGCGGTAATCAAACGGCTTGGAGCGTATGAAGTATTTTGTTTAACGAAAATCGGATGATTTATGAACAATTATATATTATATTAATTCACGAAGCAATTATGAAATATTGATGAATTATGTACTTCAATATTAATTATGTGAGCATATTTGCTTAAATATTTTCATCTGTTCTTGGATTATTTGTTGTTTCTTGAACAATGATGTAAAACTCCATATTTAATAATTAATACGAATGAAAACGTCTGTTTTCTAGTAGTTTTATCATGTTTCTCATAAGTTTAAACATATATATTTTTTAATATACGTATATATCATAATATCATATGGCGACCGAGGTGAGGTGAGGACGACTGAGGTGGCTCTACGGATAGGCGGGCTGAAGTGGCGGTGGGCTGGCCATATCTGTCGGAGAACCGACAGCCGATGGGGAAGACGGGTTCTGGAGTGGAGACCGCGTACAGGATTCCGTAGAGTTGGACGTCCCCCTGCCCGCTGGACCGACGATCTGAAGAGGATTGCTGGACATGGATGGATGGGAGCGGCAATGGATAGAGGGCGGTGGAGGGCTTTGGGAGAGGCCTACATTCAGCAGTGGATGACAGACGGCTGATGATGATGATGATATGACGACCTTCGTAGTAGAGTGGTAAGATCTCTGAGTGCCATACCGAAGGTTCCGGGTTCGATTCCCGGCGATGACAGTGTGATTGTCACATTGTTATTGGTCTGGTGTAGATTTCACGTGACAATAAAATGTTGATAGATAAGATACCTATTACATGTCATGGGAATCAATATAATAGCTAAAAAAATGGTATACAGTAATTAGATTCAAATGACATGTTGTATATAATAATAATAAAATAAATATTTCTATACTTCTCGCGGGAGATGCCTATTGGTGGCGATGAGGTTCGCAACCCATCACACCACGTCTCCCGCGGGGTGAAAAGAGAAGGATGGAGTGCCGCATCAGTAAAAGTGTGACAGTCCATTCTTTCTGCCTACCCTTTCGGGGAGATGGCGTGATGGTTAGTTAGTTAGTTAGTAGTTCTATATTTTTATATTTTACAGTCAGTTTATTTTTAATTCATCTGAATATTTTAACAACTTTTCCTGGACCAGTGAATGATGGCAAGCTGCCGAAACCTGTCGAAACTAAAAGGCCAAGTGGTATTAACTAATTGTATGTTCTCTTTACATTTTATATTTATTTTATACTTTATTTTCATTAATTATAACTAATTTCTATCAACTTTATACCTAATGTAATGCAAAATGAGGTCGTTAAAACAAAAACTTTTTTTTGTATATACATAATACTCGTACACAAACTTAAATATTTGTGGTCACATAAATTATTATGAAATATGTTTAAAAAAAGCCTCAAGTAGAAGACACTAGAACTGATAAATGTCAAATTAAAAATAAGAAACATGAAAAAGACGGATTTAGGAACTGTTTCAATTTCAAGACTTAAGTATTGCTTACGAGTGGATTCAGCTCTTCAAAAACAAATTTGAATTGGTTTTTCACAAAACATCATTTTCGATAAGTCTCGCAGAAGTGATGTTAAATTAATTTTGTTCCTGATCTTGGTTCTAGGAAACATAATTAATTATTGATCTCTTCCGCATTAATTAACTTCTGAAGTATAAAATTAAGTAAACATCCTTCGCTCTGCGATTTTTCAATATAAGCTTCGAAAGGGATTTTCAAAACTTTCAGATTCAATAAGTACTTTTTGGAATTTAATTAAGTGGAAAAAACTTTAACCCGTGTCGAAGAAAATTGTAAATAATCAGGAAGATGTATTACATTTCAAATTTGAAAATTAATTTAATAAGTTTGGGCTTTGATAATTGAAACAACGTTGTATTTAATATTTAGATAAGAACCATTTCTTAATTCTGGATTATTTTACTATATTTCATCAATAGTTTGATATTTTACCTATTATTACGAATGAAAACATACGTTTTTTTATAGACGCTTAAATTTATTTCATTAGGAAAAAAGTATTTAAGTGGTACAAAATTATTAAATAAATGTACGGTAAAATTAAAAAATATATATTTTATTTTCGTTTCTCTTACTCTCCTTACGAAAAAAGTTTCTTGTGTTAAGGAATAAATGCTTGCTAAAGCATTATAATATGCGGGCTAGAATGAAAATAAATATATAACATGTTTTTTTCTATTGATATTTAATTTGTTTTATTACAGGTCTCACCGGTTTCGGCAGTCAACAATTAAAATGAAATTATTAATACAAAAAAATGTTTTGGGAAATGCTCTAAATACTTTATGAATGAAAGGTGTATTTTATAAAGAATAATGTATTATTTATTCTAATTCATCTATTTCAGAATTTTGTTATTTTTAAAATTAATTTGATAACATACAATTGCGGGGTTAACTACTGGGTAGATTGATCAATAACTGGTCTATTCGCCCTATCGTTTATAATCCATAGTAACTAACTAACTAACCATCACACCGTAAGCATATAGGATGGACTGCTAAACCGCTCTATCCTGATATACCTCTAGAGCTTCATCCTATATTCATACATTGTAACATGGAGGCTCATCGATTTTTCCGACTTCGAATTTGGCCAACTTCGGTTATATTTAATTTTGTCCCACAATGTTTTACTCGGCCGTCCATGGGTTCTTTTTGCTTTGACACTGCTTGTATATTACATTTTAACCATTATTTCTACATCCATGTGCTCAAATCACTCCAATTGTCTTTTTTTTTAATTTTACTTAGGACATAATCATCTATCCTGGATCCTGGGACCCAGACCAAATGTATGAAGGGAAAACTAGGATCAACTAAGAGTCCGTGGAATGATCCAGCAGTGGAGAGACCAGAACAATCAAGATCCTTTACGTGCCAAGACAAGAGGAAGGTTGGTTTTGGCGGCAGGTATGTAAAAACAATATATGATGTCACTGTCGGAGATATATATCAGGAACAAAAAGACCGACATCCTTCAAAACAACCGAGTTCTCGAAACAACCCCTGATTAATTTTTTTCTTCTCTCTGTGTCCTGTCAGGTCTCCCTAAGGTTGACTATCATCAAGTGATGACCTGGGGAAAAATATCCAGAGTAGTATCCCCTTGCCTTCTCTGGAGGATTTTCTGTCGGGGTTACCTTCCCTTAGCTGGGTGTATCCAGTTTTATGGCACTGGAAGCTTGCCATTCGTTCTCTCTCTATCTACTATGGCACTAAGTAATATGTGCCACATTGCCCGGGGTTCGCGGGGTCTTTAAAATACCTCTCGTGGACGCTAGAGAGTTGGACTTGATAGTAGTGTTGCTGTTGTAAATGCAACATGGCGCCTTACGACATTTTGTAGAGGCGTGCTTTGAAGCAAAACATACCCCATCGTAGCCCTACTACCCATTTGGTTAATCTTAATAAATGGATTATTTGATGCTTATCTCATCAAAGCTGCAGAAAATTCATCCCCAACATTCCCAAAAGAAATGCCGTGGGATAGAGCCACGAATAGCTACCATGCTCTCTCATGTAGAGATACTTTCGAATTTTTTTCTGAAACCTCTCCAGCAAAACGGAATATCTCGTCTCGTGAAATATATAATCATCTACCTTACATTTATTCATTATTTCGTCGTTCGGTAATCTATCATACATCATTTGTACATTTTTTTCTTTCTTTTTTTTTTCTTTTTTTTTATGTATACAACAGGTAGTTTGAACCCAATTACTGTTTACAATTTTTTTTTAGCTATTATATTGATTCTCGTGATATGTGATAGGTAGCCAATCTATCGCCATTTTGTAACGTGAATTTTACACCAGACCAAAGACAGTGTGACAATCACAATGCCATCGCCGGGAATCGAACCCGAGACCTTCGGTATGGAAGTCAGAGCTTCAGAGAGCTCACCACTCTGCCACGAAGGTCGTCATTTCTTTATCTTTATTAGAAACGTACAAGCTGAAAGCTAGATCAAATGCCTCATAAGCATGGGATCCTAACTGTCAGTCAATGTTTAGGCTGCCACGAAAGATAATGTTCCTGGAGACGGCTCCAATCGGTAGGCCTACCGTGGCTACTCGGTAATGAATATGGTCGCGTGTGGACCACTGCGCCGCCGTTAGGGGGCAGTTCTCACGCACACGCCCCAAGACGGTATTTATTCAAATTTTACACTAGATGATAATAGAAACGGTACAAGTCAAGAATGCATATATTTACTTTCTTCACATTCACCATACGGTGATGGCTAATGAATGACCAGTGACGCGCGAGTTAATTCATGTCGCGACTGATTCGCACGCATTTGTAGGTATATCATCATCGGCGTTCTTGTATTCGAGGAAGACTGTCATTTACGGATGTGGATCCTCATTCCTCATGTTACTATAAAGTCTAATCCTGGACCCATACATATTGTGTGTGTTTATTTTATTAACATAATACATTTATTTTTTAAAGATGAAAATGTCATATTGTGTAAAATTATAGCATGAAATAAAATATCCGTTTTCTATTCCTTTTATGATATTTCATGGAAGTCAAATTTGATAATATTATATGTTGTAGAAAGGCAAAATTTGTCACTATCATAAAACAAATGTCGTTATTATCAATAAAACATATGTAACAACAATTTATCAATGAAAGCGAAAACGGCCGTTCACAATGGAGTTCTGGTCCCAACCCTAATTTATGGAAGTGAAGCATGGAACTGGCAGAAGAAGGATGAGAGCATACTAAATGCGGTAGATATGAGGTCCCTAAGACGTATGTGTGGTAAAAATTTATACGACAGAATCTCAAGTGCTGATATGGAATGTAGAGTGGAAGAAGGTATTATGAACAAAATTATGAAAGGATCGCTGCGTTGGTTAGGACATATGGAGCGCATGGATGGAGAAAGAATGGTTAAGAAAGTATACGCTAATGATGTAAATGGAGTACGGAGTCGAGGCAGACCGAAGAAAACATGGCACGACCAAATTAATCCAATTTTAAAGGTTGGTCATGTTAGAAGTCGGAAGAATCGAGTGCATGTATAACCCACTGTATGAATGTGAAGAAAGCTAGAGAGGTGTGCCAGAATAGAGTAGTGTGGCGGTCCATTCTCTCTGCCTACCCCTGAGGGGAAACGGCGTAATGGTTTGTTTGTGTTTGTTTTATTCATTGCAATCTCTCAATATACAAATTATGTTTCGGCGTAGCTTAGTTCCTTGTAAATTTCTAATGATAAATGTAAGGTTCTCACGAACCGCACACTCCGGGCCACACAAATCATGCCCCCGAATAAACTAACAACCCACCAAATCACCTTCCAACAATGTTCCCATCAGACGTAAGAGGAATAGCCACATGAGCTGAACCTCTGTAAGCCAGAAGATCCAAGTCCAAGTCCAAGTCACGAACCGTCTGTCTTGTTTGTTAAAATGTTTGTGAAATGAGCAAATAAATTTATTTGACATGTTATAATATATAACATGTTACATAAATTTATTTGATATCGCCCGGACAATTTATTTTATATCTATAAGAAAACAGATATTTATAAATATTTAAAACATACATGTTATGTAAGTTGTGAAAAGTTTTTTAAAATAGATTTCTTTTCAGGGTTTTTTCCTGTATTTCTAATGATAAGAAAAATGTAAACAACTTTTAAGGTTATTTATGCGCATGTAAGCCATATTTTAAAAACTTAAACCGCTCTTCCCTAAAAGCATAATCATTTTACTTATTCCAAAACATCTATATGCACGTCTATAGCTCGCGTGATCTTCCGCTCCTCAGTCATGTGTGAATCGGGCCTAAAGCTTGAATTATGCTCTATTGAAATTTATGGGAAACGTTCTAGAAAAAAATCTACAGGAAGATTTAAATTGACAACTGTTTATAAACTAAAAGGGCTCAATACAGAATAATTTTTCAATTTATGCTCTAACCCTAAATCGTTAATTCTAAACGGTGAAAATAAACCATGGCAATAAATTCATTTGAATAACCCCTTACCACGAACGTTAACAAATAAGCCTAAACATTAATTATAGCAACTCTATGAAGAATGTTGTCTTTTTTGATAACCTGACATTTATACATTTTCATAAAGGCGACCTTCATGGCCGAGTGACAACTGCTACGATTGCCACACCGAAGGTCCCGGTTTCGAGTCCTGGCAATAGCAGTGTGATTGTCACACTCTTTATGGTCTGGTGTAGAATTCATGTGACAATAAAATGGCGATATATTCGCTACTCCCTTGTCATGAGAATCAATTTGAAAGCTATACCCCTTACATCGATTTGGCTCACACTATAGTGGTGTAAAGAGCGATTCAATAAATAGTAATAATAATAATAATAATAATAATGAAAGAATCACCACTCCCCGATTACTATAATATATAAATGACATATTTATGTAAAATGTATTTATAGCGCATCTGTGAATTTCATTACGAAAGAAAGTGTTATGGACAAAAAAATGTATGGTTCATTAGGATAGTTTGGAAATATGGAAAGATAGAATGAAGAAATAATGGTAAAGAATGTATATTTTAAGGTTATAAATGGAACAGGCAGTCGATAATATTGGGCATGAATCATCAATTAAATACTAAATGACGGCCACGTGAGTAGGAGAAATCAATTTGCGTGCATGACACGAAATGTGAATGTTGCAGAAGTAAGAGATGTGTGTCAGAAAATCACAGTGTGGCAGTCAATTCTTTATGTCTACTCTTTCGGCAAGATGGCGTGTTAGTTAGTTCTTTAAGCTAGTTTATATAATATTATATAATGAACACAAAAAGTAAGAATTACATTACAATTTTTATAAAGTTTTTTTCAAAGGGTACTTCAAGTCCCGACCGATTTCGCTAGCTTGCTGCCAACTTCTGGTCTTAAACTGCTCATAACTAGAAAAATAAGTGACATCAAACTGTATTGTATAGACATTTTTATTATTTAAAAATAAACTTTAACTAATAAATTTCAATAAAGTGTTCATATTTTAAAATTAAGTCAATATTATATTTTCTTCAGTAAAAACATCAAATCATTATGTGACTGTTTGATCCGGTGGTGGTCTAGGGGATATAATGATTTGCTCCTAATTAAGGGGATATTTTTTTCAGCAGATTCATTCTGTCTAATAATGAGCTATTTTCTGCTTATATTGAAGATTGTAAAATAAACTCTATTAAATAAGTAATAATTATATACTCGTAGTATTTTTTCGTGTATTTCGCGACAACGTAATTAAATTTGGTGTCAATAGTGATAGGCTAATATTGTATTACATATCTACTTAACGATGAGGTACATAATTCATTACAAATTCCAAGTTCTTTTTTTAAATTTTCGAAATAACTTTTCTGTGCCATTCGCTTAAGGGTAAAAATAAACTATTGAACAAGATCAATGACGTCAGACGATACCTTCAGCCATTGACATCTAGTCTGAGTCGTCTTTACTCTAGCAAAAGGATTAAATAAATATAAGGAGTGCATTCCTTTTTTAGCTCTGATGGACGAAGCGAGAGTAGTGGAAAAGTTTTCTTCGCAAATACAAACTTTAGTGTATTTAAAAATATATGTACTTTAAAGTAATGTAACTTCGAATGTACTTGGATATTGAAATAATGTGAGATTTTTAATACGAACGTCATATCATTGCAATATCACGTCATCTCGTGAATGGAAAAAGGAGTTGAAGCAAGCAAAGGAATCAATTACTAAAAGGCGGCCACGATCGAAGTTGGAAAAATCGACGAACGTGCGTGTCACGGTTTGCAAATGTAGAAGAGGCGCGAGATTTACGTGAGGATAGAACAGCGTAGCGGTCCATCCTCTTAACCTACTCCTTTCGAAATAACACGTGATGGTTAGTTAGTTAATTAGTATATTAACGCGCTTGTTCAAATGCTTAAGAAGCATATAACCTAATGCGAAAATCATCAATAAATGTCGAATCAAATAAACAATATGAACATTTTGAATGTATACAAATTCTTGTAGACAAATACTGGATTTTACACATTGCAGATAAATATTTTTTAAGAGGATTAATTGTATATCAATAGAGACGAAGATATAAATTGTTTTCTGGGAACAGAATATGGTGGCCGAGGCGCTTACAGGACTTACGACCTGTCGTAAGAAGGGCGGAATGGGGAATGTTGTTAAACATAAAGCGATCGCTCAACCCAACCAATGACAGGTCATAAGTCCTGTAAGCGCCTCGGCCACCATATTCTGTTCCCAGAAAATAATTTACATCTTCTTCTCTATTGAGATACATTTAATCCTTATAAAAAAAACAATATGGAATAAATCGTACAACCCTATATTTGAATACATGGCAATTACCATTAATATATATTATAAGTCTACAAGTTTGATATAGATTAAAAATATTTCGTTTTCATATAAAGTAAAAACAGTTGAAATCGTTGGATGGTTCATTCGCTCGCGATTTGCATACAATATCGTGTCTAAGGGAACAGCTTATATAAAAAGTTTTACGCTCAGGATGCCGTCAGATGGGTGTCACGGAAGGTCGATTTGGTAGCTATGCCTGCCTCTAATGAGACCTACGCCTGATCGTGATGGTTGCCAATTCCCAGGATCAGAGCCTTAAGGCTCGTCTGGATATCAGACGTGGATCGAATTAAGTATCATTTGCTCCCAAAACGCACGGAAGGGCATTCGTGTGAATCCAGCAGGTTGAACTAATTTATGGAGTCATCAGATGATCCCTAATTCGTAAAAATAAATAAATAAATATTATATTCGTACATTATAAATAAACACTTTTTTTTATTCTGATCCATGTCACGCATTTATTAATATTTTTTTAAGTTTTAACGTTAGTGATTGGTGTGCTGAGTAGTCTATTTACATTTTTTGTGGTTCTTGGGATGCCACTTTCGATTGCTTCCCACCCCTTTTTTATCAGAATAGGTTTTTTTTTATATACAATTTGTTTTTTTTAATATATACAAAAAATTGTCAGACGTGGTGTCGTAAGAAGGGCGAAATGGGGAATGTTGTTAACATAAAGTGATCGCTTCACCCAACCAATGACGGTCATAAGTCCTGTAAACGCCTCAACTACCATATTCTGTTTCCAAAAAAAAATTAAATCTTCGTCTCTATTGAGAAACAATTAATCCTTAGAATAGATTTTATTCAAATTTACACTTTGTAGCAATACGTGAATGATATAAAAACTGCGAAGCCAAAACGATGCAAATATTGAGATATAAAATAACATCAAAGAGAAGAATGTATACTATGTGAAAGAAAACGTGTCCCTTGAAAAAATGACCCCTTTGTTGCTCTTCTAGTAAGGGTGTTCACAAAGTCACTATAGCCCCATCTAAAGAGAAATATCACGATTACACATTTTTTCTTTAATAAAGGAGAAATTTGGAAGGAAACAGAAATATTATAGAGAGAGCCAGAGCTGATAAGAGAATTGTTGGCCAATATTAAATCCTGTAAGGTGACATATTTACGTCATGTGATCAGAGGAAAAAATATGAATTGTTGCAGCTGATCATTGAAGGAAAATTCGGGGGTCGACGAGGTGTTGGCAGAATCTCCTGACTCCATAATTTAAGGGTTTCGACTGGCTTAAGGAACGTTTAGGAGCTGGAACAAGCTGCCAAGGACAAAGACTCATATTCTCTGATGGTAGTCAATATCAGGAAGATTTGACATGACACCGAAAGAAGAAGAAGATATGCACAATGAATTTTGAAACGATAGATGAAACATGAATACGTGTTGTAAAGGAAAGTGTGTTATGAAGATACATTTATAAAAATAATGAATAAGAAGATAGAGAACACTTATTCATGTTTGTGTGAATTCTCTGAATATAGTACAATTTTGAGTTGAGAATAAGTGTGAACGAAGAGAACTTGGAGCAGGTGAGTGAATTTGTGTATTTAGGTAGCATGTTCACAGCGGATGGCCGAACGGATAGTGACGTCGAAAGAAGGGTTGGTGCGGCTAACAAAGTAAATGGAGCTTTAAAAACAGTTATTGGAAACAATAATTGATCAATATAGCGAAAACGGCCGTTCACAATGGAATTCTGTTCCCAACCATAATGTATAGAAGCGAAGTATGGAACTGGCAGAATAAGGATGAGAGCAGAATAAATGCCGTTGAGATGAGGTCCCTAAGACGTAAGTGTGGTAGAAAGATATACGACAGAATCTCAAATGCTGATATAAGAAAGGAATGTAGAGTGGAAGAAGGTATTATGAACATGGCAACATGGCATGACCAAATTAATCGAAATTTAAAGGTTGATCATGTCAGAAGTCGGAAGAATCGACGTGCGTGTATGACTCACTATATGAATGTGGAGAAAACTAGAGGGGTTTGCCAGGATAGAGTAGTGTGGCGGTCCATTTTCTCTGCTACCCCTGCGGGGAAACGGCGTGATGGTTTGTTTGAATTAAGAAAAACACTTATTTGCCAGATGGCTAAATAAATCATATTCCAGAGATCAATACGCGGAATGGGAACAGCAAAAAAAAATAAGGTTCATCCCAAAAACAATATTCTAGGCAATTTATTTTCGTAATTTTATCGTTAAAGCGGTATATTTATAAAAAAGGAATGTGACACTTAAGAAGAGTTATTTCAATCGTTATTAGGGGAAAGATGTCAGAAATAATTTATCAGTCGCATCAGAACAGGAGATACTGAAACCTGATTCCAATTAGACGATCAAAAGATGTTAGAAGAAGATGCAGAAAATAATATTTCTTACACTTTGTAAAATGGTAAACGTGTATTGTTTTTTAATGTGAGGACAGAACAATATTTTTAAATAAACGAATATCTTCGGTAAAATTCGCAATGAGGATTCTATTCTAAAACAAGTAGATTTTTTAAAATCATTGTCTGTGACTTATTACCATATGCCTGGTTTAATAATAGTGTCGTAAATTAAGAAAATACTTAAGAAACTTCCTCATGGAGTCCACAGCAAGAAGGGGTTTTCTGAATGGCGTATGTATGAATACATAATTTGCAGGAATATATCGAATTCGAATTAATACGAATAATTTTATTATGTTATCACTGTTATTATGAATATTATTGTAGATGTACTGAATTATGAAATATACCCATATTCACTCTACTATGGACGAGCCATCCAATAACTGGAATATCTAATTGCAAATTCGAATTTTAAAATATGTGTTTACTATCTAATTTATTGGGGTGGTTTGCTCATCAGTATCTTATGTATATGTAAGGAAAAAGCTAATGTTTTGTTTTGTTTCTGAAATTTTCACTACTTGATAAAAAGGCATTTTAATTATTTATGGAATTAAGAAGGTCATTTCTTAAATAAACGTAGAATTTATTTACACATTCAATAGTTCTATATCGAAGATTGGAACTGGCAAAGAAGGATGAAAGTAGAATAAATGCAGTAGAAATGAGATCTCTTAGACGAATGTCTGAATACTCTGTTTATGATAAGTGTCGAATGAAAATATAAGAAGTGAATGCGGTGAGAATGATGGTGTTATGAACAAAATAATGAAAGGATCATTAAGATGGTTTGGATGCATGGAAAGAAAGAATGGTAAAAAAATTATATGTTAACGATTTAAATAGAACCAGAAAAAGAGGAACACCAAGAAAAACGTGTCACGATCAAATAAATCAAATATTGAATGTTGGCCACGTGAGGAGTCAGAGAAATCGACGCGCGTTCATGACACGATGTATCAATGTTGAGGAAGCTAGAGAAACATGTCAGGAAAGAAAAGTGTGGCAGTCTATTCTTTCTGCCTACCCCTTTGGCGAGACGGCGTGATAGTTAGTTAGTTAGTTAGATCTATAAAATAAGAATTCATACTACTATATTCAATGTTATTTGTTAATTGATTAACGCTGTTTTTTTGCATGCTATAAAATAAAAATAAAAATTAACGCATTAAAAAAAGTAATTTGCGAGTGTTTCCAAGGGTGTCCGTCATTTTCTATCGTCTCTGAGTGTCCTTTTCAAGGATGAGTTATGAAATATCCTTTGTTCAGCGTACTCGCCGCAAGTCGTGCATAATACGAGTCATTAATCACGAACAATAGGACAAATTATTGTCGCCAAGAAAGTATTTGCCACACATTGTACTACGTATTTGTACGGGGAGGCTCCGTAGCCGCTCGCATCGCCTCAGCCCAGGCGGTAAAACGGCGATAGCCAGAGGGCCATGGGTAGGGCACTCGTTTTATTTTTACTATGAACAACTATAGTTTCATGAATGTTACCAATATTTATAGACAAATACTGGATTTTACCATTGCAGGTTAATCATTTTTAATAATTAATTGTATCTCAATAGAGACGAAGATGTAAATTGTTTTTTGGAAACAGAATATGGTGGTCGAGGCATTTACAGGACTTATGACCTGTCGTTGGTTGGGTTAAACGATCGCTTTATGTTAACAACATTCCCCATTCCGCCCTTCTTACGAACACACCACGTCTGACAATTTTTTGGAAGTTGCATATATGCTACTATGTTGCACCACACTTCATATGTTACTAGTTCAATTTACACTAGCGCCATCTAAAAAAAAACATAAAAATTGGAGAAGTATTCTCCTGGCGTTGTCTAGCAAATGTAGCCTTTCACATTGCATTAATAAAAGATTTTCTGCTTAATGCTTACACCTATTCTTAATAGATGGCGCTAGTGTAGATTGAACTAGTAATATGTGAAGTGTGGTGCAACATAGTAGCATATATACAACTTCCAAAAAATTGTCAGACGTGGTGTGTTCGTAAGAAGGGCGGAACGGGGAATGTTGTTAACATAAAGCGATTGCTTAACCCAACCAACGACAGGTCATAACCATATTCTCCACCATATTCTGTTTCCAAAAAACAATTTACAACTTCATCTCTATTGAGATACAATTAATCCTTAAAAACTCTAGTTTCATATTTCAATATTCGTTTCTGATAAGTAAGTGCGCAGATTTTCACGGTTGAAAGCAATATGTTTTTTTGGCATCTCGGGTACATTCGAATCTACCGACGCTTCGGAGATCAATACTGTCTCCATCTTAAGGGTAATCTTTGTGATGGCTTCTTAGCGGTAATATTTGGTGGGTTAAAGCGTGTCAGTCCAATTGGATGCCAAAATACACGTGTTTATCTAAGATTTAAAAAAACGAATCGTTTCTGATTTTATTTAAGCTTAACACTGTGGAATTCCATTTTTTTATTATTATAAATGGAGTTTAAAATTTATGTATGCATAAACCACTTTTTATGTATTTGTATTGACATTTAATAAACACTACCTATTTTGGAAAAGTTTCTTAAAGTATAACTTAAATTAAATTAAAATACGAATAGGGTGGATTTTATATAACATAAAAGATTTTGAAAATTTGGTTTGGTTCATGTGGTGCTACCATGAACCATAAATTAACCAAATTTGGAGATATTTCGTTTATAAGTGATTGTTTTGGTCAATTTGATTATTGCCGCACTTTATGATAGTTATTTGTGGCACAAAATACGTTTTCACTGTTTTGATGTTAAAATAATATAAGTTTTTTCGTTTATAAAAAGAACTTTGACTGGTGTAAAAATATTTTTTTCATTTGTTCCAATGACAATTTGAATAAATTCTTCAATAACATTTTAAAGTTTTTGCTGGTTTTGGATTGTTTAAAGTGCCTAATTACAGCTAATTAAAAAAAATAGTGGAATAAAAATAATAATAAGCGCAAATGTCCGAATCGTCCAGCTGACCACATCATCGGCTGTCATCGGTTAAGAATTGAAAATGAGAACTTGAACTTGGATGAACAGAATATCTCCTTCCGTTCCGAATCAAGGCACTACCTCCTTCAACTTTAGCCTGCAACTCTTCCTGGCATTAGCCGTTACATTCCATTTGCAAGTTCTAAACCTGTAATAAAAATAATAAACCAAATATAAACGGGAAATTAATTTGATCTCCATACTTGGAACGCCATTGCGTAGGGGAGAACCACCATGAAGAGAACAGTTGCATTTGCAACGATAGTAATAAACCTAGCGACATCCCGCAGCCCTTCACATGATCGCAGAAGTGTGACGACATGTCGTCACACTACTGCGATCATGTGAAGGGCTGCGGGATGTCGCTAGGTTTACTACTATCGTTGCAAATGCAACTGTTCTCTTCATGGGCCGTTCTCTTCATGGTGGTTCTCCCCTACATACTCACCAATAACAAAACGTTTGAAATACTTAAGTTTGAAAATTAAATAACACACAAAACATAATTACTGTCTCGTTTTACGGCTGGTTGATTACCTCTGGCGAGTGCAGCCCGCATATTTCGCTCAGCCCTACGCTGACTGTACTCGCCATAAAAGTGATATTTGAGATGAATGTGAATTTCTTAATACAAGAATGTAAATGTAAGCTATTCTTCGTTATTTATAAGCTCATGTGCAATGTACTCGACTGGACATAAAGCCGCCCAAGCGAACGGCAGCATATACTCATCCACATACAAAGACACTTATATAAAAATTCATAATATACATACACATACCTACAGCAAAAGGGTATTGAATTAAGGCCCCAACGGCAGACCGCTCTTGTGTTTTTTGAAAATAAAGAAAAATGTAACTAATATTAATCATTTAGCATAAACTTAATTTCATAATAACGAATTTTTTAATGAATTAAAACCCCATTTTACCCACATTTGAAGTGAGTTCTCAAAAGTGGGAAAAACAGTGTTCAAGCAAAGAAATCGATCTTTTATTGAAAGCTAAGGCATTAACACTGTGGAATTCCAAAGTAATATACTTAAAAAAATGAAAATACCTTTGTTTAATCTACAAAATATTAACTCCTTAAAATATTAATGAAGAATTAAAAATATTTATCCAACACCAACAAAAACTATAATTTATTGAAGAATTTATTCAAATTGTCATAGAAAACGCATGCAAAAAATATTTTTACACCTGTCGAAATTCTTTTTATAAACGAAAAAACAGTAAAAACGAATTTCGTGTCACAACTAACTATTTAAAAGTGCAGTAACAATCAAATGGACCAAAATATATTATTTAATCATTAAATCTAAATGAACGTTTATACATAATGTTTTTCTTTTACATAATTATATTCATTGTGGATTCAGAATTTAAAAATTTAAAAAAATATTTCAATTTAACAAGGCATTATTACACTCTTCACACTTTATGTTTCTGGTAGTCATCCTTCTTCGGCAAACGAATTGAAATATTTTAAAATTTGTACACCGAAAAAGGATGCTAACCATCCGAAATATGTATGATAAGAGTATATAAAAGTGTTGTGAAAAAATGTTTTTTGCAAGGAAGGTGCCTGCACATGTGGTATTACTATATCACCCGGCGCTATTGTCAACGACAAATATCTTTTTCACCCCAATGGCAAGAGAATAAAACATGAGGCCTATCGATGAAGCCTATTTTACGACCATTCCTATGAAACAAGCATGCCATTGACACGAATAATAAAAATAATACACAAAATCATTCACTACAAAATTGATAACTCTGAACTTCTTTGCAAATTGACACTCAATACCCCTACATCTCGCACAAGACACACCGCAAGCCAAGTTTTCCATCTCCCTGTTTATCGCACTAACTACGCTCAAAGCGCGGCAATGTACAGGATTTGTGACAACTACAACAAGTATTTT
Organism: Lepidostoma basale; assembly: GCA_022606425.2. Classification (NCBI taxonomy): domain Eukaryota; kingdom Metazoa; phylum Arthropoda; class Insecta; order Trichoptera; family Lepidostomatidae; genus Lepidostoma; species Lepidostoma basale. Next base: position 110,437 of record JAHDVF020001541.1, on the reverse strand, counting down.
GGAGACATTGATGTTTTCCACTTGAACGTACGAAACTTCAAAAAAGCGATAGGAGCAACCTTTTGGCGTGGATGAGACCACAATGTTACATGATATTATAATATGTTACTTTTATTTTTACTATTATTTATACTTTTAATTTTGTTCTTATTTCTACTACTATTATTATGTTTAACTCTCAATCATTTTGTTTGACCGTGTTTATCCTTAGCTTAAATTCAATTAACTGTTTATTGTATTTGTGGTAACATGTAATTGGCTTTATTTATTATTCTTCTTAATGTTTCTTAATTAATATATTGATATCGCTGTATGCTGCCCTTACTGAATAAATAAATAAATAATAATTTTTTTAAGTATATGTATTTTCTTAAATATTTTCTTAAATATATTTCACAATCTATATAATCAATTGGATTAAATTATTTGGGAATATTCTCAATAAAATTTAATAATGTATTCTATGTTACGCAATCGGCTTATTCAGTTATAATAATTATTCAGGTGCTCCTACAAAGATCTGCGATAAATCACTATTTTTAAATCAGTTAATTGCCGGTTGCAGGGGATCAGGAAAATACTTTTGTTCATCTGTAAAATGTATGATAAGGAAGTCCGAGAACCCGATTCAGATCTTGTGAGATAAATACGGACAGGGGCGTAACGGGTTAAATGTTAAACACGTATGATATAAATTTTGTTGTATATTATGTATTTGTATATAGGAATGATAAGAGGATCTTAGGAACCTTTACTTTAATTCAACCATTGGCAATCACATATGACTGCGATGGAATATTTGTAACAATTGATGACAGTCACATATGACTGCCACGGCGTGATACGTGTTAAATGACGCGTCTTCTGTTTTATGACTATATTTTAAACAAAATAATTATGAACACTTTCTTTTAATTTTAATGAAGCATGTGTTATACACTGTTCAATTATTTAATTTTACTTGATAAGTCTAGAAAAAACTGTTTATATTTTTTCTGTTATTCGTCGTATTTTTTTTTTTAAATGAAACAAACAAAATTCAAAAATTAAACATATAATTATTTCGTATGTTATGATATTATGTTTTGACAAATTCTTGTCATTTATAGTAAGTACTTAAATTCACCAGAAAAAATATGTTATGAATTCAATTCTACGTTATGAGACCTACATAACAGTATTTAAATCATAATTTATACGAATGAAAACCTCAGTTTTCTAGAAGTTTTATTATATTTTATGGGAATGACATCTTTCATCCTTCTAAGGCATTATCAAATGTCAGACATTTGATTATGCCTTAGAGGGCGAAACATGTCATTCCCATAAAATGTAATAAAACTTCAAGAAAACTGACGTTTTCATTCGTATTAATTACTTAATATGGAGTTTTACATCATTGTTCAAGAAACAATACATAATAAGAAAGATAATCATCAGCATACTTTCGTACGAAGTAATTAATTTCTGGTTCGGCATTATTAAAATAAATTTGAAAACACTTTTCTACTTGCTTATTCACCATTTTATTTTTGTTATATCAAACCAACCAGTTTTACTCCCTCAGAGTTTGTCGGTGCAATAAAACTCTGAAGAAGCTCTGGCGGGAGCGAAAGTTGGTTTGATGATACAAAAATAAAGCTTTAATTTTTTATATACTTTGTATACAACACTTACATTTATTAAAAAATAAAAATTAAATATCAAACATGTTTCGAACTAACCAGGCATTCATCAGTGATATTATATAAATATTTAAAATATTATAATTTTTCTATGATCGCCATACTTTATGTTGTAGATGCTTTATTTTCCTTTTACTTTTTATGTACTTTTTATATATAATAAAACAGTAACATTAAAAAAAATTGGTTCCAAAATAAATCTTTATAAAATCTGTCAGATCATGTACACAAATTTATAATATTTTAAATATGTATCTTAATAATATATATCACTGAAATAAATTTTTTATAAATTTTTTTAATGTGTGTGTTGTATATACAAAGTATATAAAAAAGAAAAAAGAAATATTATAAAATTGTTTACAAATATGGTCAGTTTTGACAAATGCTATTTATTTTTTATTTTTATTTAATTTTTTTTAAAAACCCAATTGGATTATATGGATACATTTTTAGATCTTACTATTAATTATGTAATGTTTCAGATATATTTTATATTGAGTAGTAGTGAGACTCCTTGTGTCTTTTGGTAGTTCATTGTAATGTTTCAGTTCATTGTTCAATATCTTTGATTGTCCTCTCTTAGTGGCCACAGTTCCTGGTCCAGTGTCTGTGTATGTCTGAATTTTTAGTTAATTTGTAGCTGCTGTCTGTTGTCTCTTCCATGGTCACTCTGTGTACAATTTTCAACGTCTCGAATTTGGTCAGGTCTGATATGTCCATTTGTTTTCTTTGTCTGTAAATAAAGCGGTTGAATAAACAAGTTTAAAACTGTTTTTAAATTATTTTTATGCATTTATATTTTCAAAAATGTTAAGAGAAACGGTGTTCAATGGACACGTATAGATTATTATAATACTGAGGGTCTGCAAGTCGGTCAAAACACCACTGGTCGGTAGCGAGATAAAAATCTTCTCCCGGCTCCCAACCATTACCCACTGACAACAATTCAACTGCCGGCTGATTTAATTTGATAGTCGTTTATCGCACCATCGCTGCCAAGATCTCTTCGGGAAAATCTCAAAACTACCTAAATAGAAATAAAAAATAGTTATTTTTTGTTATATGACCAAGAATCACAGATACCAAATTGGCTCGGGTCTAAAGTTTAAGCTATAGCATCGTACAGAGTAATTCAAATTTCTAGCGACCATGTATTGTAGAAGAATCATCATCTTCTTCTTTCGGTACCGTGTCAGGTCTCCCCAACGTTTGCAATCACTGCAACATGGGCATCTCTATCCTGCGCCACTTGGAACAGGTTCTGAACTCTTGTTATTCCTGTCCAATCTTTGATGTTCCACAGCCAGAGCAGTTACTTCTACCAACTCCACTTTACCCATTAATATCATGCGAAGAACAGATGTCGTCGCAAGGATAGTGAAGCTCTAATGGTCATTTGAGGGACATGTTGCCAGATTGGTAGATGATAGATGGACCAGAAGAGTGGTAGAGTGGAGACCCCGCGAAGACCAACGAAACAGAGGGAGGCCCCCCATACGGTGGTCCGATGACATTATAAGCATTGCTGGCGATTGGATGCAAAAGGCACAAGATAGGGATACGTGGAGAAGTATGGGGGAGGCCTTTGTCCAGCAGTGGACGACAACGGCTTCTAAGTAAAGTATCATTCGAAGGAGGTGGTATTTTTCTCCCCTTAGCTTATTACCCAAATATGAAACCTTTCTAATTTTCACATTCGACAACAGCTCTCTATTGGCTCTGGCTCTCTGTAGTACGTCTGCATTACTGACCCTATCAGTCCACGGTATATGGATCATTCTGCGGTATATCCACATCTCGAACGCTTTTAACCAGTTCATTATATTCACTTTCAGAGTCCAGAAAGATACATCAGATTTTAATCTAATTTAATATTGTGTTGCACATTGTGACAGATCGGCTGTCTGCAACGTGGATGTTTGCAGTTGGGAACGACCTGAGTGCGCTGAAACTGGACATCCGGATGACCCAGGATCGCGAAATTTAGCGGAACCGTATTCGGAGAGCTAACTCCAAACAACAGGAAATGGCCAGGCGAAAGAAGAAGAAGATATTGTAAGAGATTGATATGTTTTGCCACACTAGGACATTACTAATATATACTAATCGTACATTTTCATCAATAAGTAAAAACTGTGAAATTCAATTTATTGAAAGCTAAGGCAAGAATGTGGAATTCCGTAGTAATACACTTGAGAAATTGAAAAACACTTTGTTTATAATCCGGTATCCTATGGGTCTCCTCCGAAACATGTCGTGTTTTTAAAATTTGTGGATTATAAAATAATTTATTTGCAATTTCCAAAGTGTTTTAAAATGATAAATTTGTCAGGTCATTTACACATGTGGATTTCTCAGACTGCTCACGTGGCAGATATTCAATATTTGATTGATTTGATCGTGCCACGTTTTCCTTGGTCTTCCTTTTTTTTTTGTTCCCTTTACGTCATGACAATATACTTGTTTTTTTTTTCACATTCTCTCTTCATTCATTGTTTCTATGTGTCCAAATCATTTTAATGACTTTTTCATTATTTTGTACATAACATTTTCATTCCTACTGTATTCAATTCTCACATTTGCTTTTACCCATTTTTCACATATATATTTACTACACATTCGTCTAAGAAATCTCATTTCTACTGTTTTTATTTTACTTCAATATATAAGGCATACAAACAACAATAAATACATTATTTCATGCCCTAACAAACGTTCATATCTACGGTCAGGCTTTGTCATTCCTTATAACTTATAATAATAATCGTCCTTCACTCGGCTATGGGATGTTGAAGGGTGAATGATGGTGATGATATTCAGGTGATCTTTTACTCAGACACTCCGCGGCATCGGCTGGATCTTTATTTGCACAAATCGGTACTCGGAGACCACAAACGCATTGAATTGAATTCTTTTGAGATAATTGTTACTGAAGTATTTCCGGACAAAAGACAAAGCAGTTGATTGCTCTAATGTTCTAGATTCGTAATAATTAATTACTTAATAAATAAATGTAAGGCAGATGACTGCATCATGAATAAAATTAAAAAAGGATCCCTAAGACGGTTTGGACATATGGAACGAATGGATGAGAGTAAAATGGTTAAAAAGTTGAACACAAGCAGCGTGAGTGGAAAAAAAGCCGAGGACGACCGAGGAAAATATGGCATGACCACATTAATCAATTACTAAAAGGCGGCCACATTCGAAGTCGGAATAATCGACGTGCGTGCATGGTACGATGTATGAATGTAAAGAAAGCCCGAGAGGTATACCAAGACAGAGCATTGTGGCGATCCATCCTCTCTTTCTACCCCTACGGAGAAATGGCGTGATGGTTAGTAAGTTAGTTACCAAATAAACTCTAATAAACTTATTTCAACTCGGTGTGGGTGTATCAATATTTATCGGTATTGATTTTTATAAAAAGTGCAAATTATATTTTGTATTTTTTTATATATGATTTTTTTAACAAAGTAATTTATCATATACTTAATTTCTCATAACGGATATATTTAATAATTCTTTCAGATATATTTGAAATATATAATATTAAATCATTAAAGGTTTTGTTATCGTCCTGTAGCAATCTACAGGGTATTGAAAAACTGGATGCTGTCTGGTCTAAAGCGCGGCGCAGAGTCGTCGTGTAGAGTTTTTGTGAAATAATTTTAAAAAGTTTTCTTATATCTTTTCGCAATGAGCTTTTTACAAAAGAACGTTCTGAATTTTAACACACACACGCGAAAAAAAATAGTTGTATTTCAACTTTAATTTGCAGCCTGGGTTTCTCACAGCATTTAGTTATAGATTTTTTTTAAATATAGAATTTGCGTAGTTCTGGTAAAAAATAATCCTGAAAAAAAGATTTTGTGCGTAACCACATTCCGTGGTTTCTTTGGCTATTTTTGTATTATATCACAATTACTATCATTAGGTCGAGTGGCGTTGGATGAATTTAGAAACGGTTAACATTTCTAAATCGTAAGTTATGGAATTTTGTAGTTTTCCTTGGAATACAAGGATATTAACGGTGATATTTTAATGCACATGTATGTAATAAATAAGATCCTCAGAAGAAAATTTGCATCACTTCACTTCAAAAAATTACCTTTCTGGCTTAATTATCTCTGGATTACCTAACCATGTGGTAAAACTACTTTGGGTTCCAACCAATTCACACACCCACATTTTTTTTATATTCGTCCAGTCGTTCAGTCTCAACGCTTTTGTTGGAGTGGTTCAGTGATACTTTATATCTATTTGATTCTGAAACTTAACATTCGTGATTGAAAAGTCAATAATATATGTAATTTGCTTCTCCCTTACCGCATTACCAGTAATACTTCTTCTAACTTTAAGAGGGAATGCACCCGCTGGAGTATAGACCTCCATCGAGCAGAAGGTTTGAAATAGCCCTTGATAAGAAGAGTGATTAGTAATGATTCCAGGTTCTTCATATTTTGTATATTTTATGTGCCATATTGTGGTATTTTCCAAGTTACTGACCTTAGAAAGACAAACGCCTTATTTGCTGGTGTCCTAGAACCGTGCCCCTAAACAGAAGACTTCCAGATAAAGATACAATAGTAAAGACACCGCTGGTACAACATGGATGCATGTTACCCAGGATCGACAGACATGGAAGCAGAAGCAGAAGACCTACGTTCAGGAGTGTGGGGATACAGGCTGAGGATGATAATGATAATATGTTTAAAATAATTTCACTTTAGCCGCCACTGCTGGGAGCACTGCGCGGCCCCTCTGTATTATTGTAAGTGCGGCCAAATAATTATGTGTTAGGGAGCAAATAAATAAATAAATAATTCACCCGCTGCCGGCGCACACTCCCAGTGGCGGGACGTAATAGTTGTCCATTTCGGTTGGTGGATGGACGTGATTGGTCCAACCCGGAGTGACTCTGTTTCTTTGTTTCTGTACAGAGTAAACCGGAATTAACTTTACACAAATCAAAATTCGCTTGCTTTTGGTACAGAAAATCACAATTTTAAATCTTTTTCTTATTATTCAACTTTTTGTAGACTTAAGAGTCTGTTATTACGAAATTCTCTTGCAGTGATGGTGAATACCATCAATCTTTCCATCTTTTTAGGAGTCTCCTCGGTGGACGCCTTCCATCTGGTATTCCATGCAAAGCCATGTATGGAATTCTTCTAGAATTCATTTTCTGAACATTATGGTACCAGTACAATTTAAAGTCGCTCTAGTAAATAAAGAAAGCATTTTGTATTAGCATTCAAACAAATACCTTTATACGGAAGTACGGAAGGACAAGTCAATAAAGCCTCTGCCGTATCAGGATGTCTGAAGAATCTGGTCTGAAAGAACAAGCACATGCGTATTGATAACAAAGTATGAATTTATATGACATAGAGACATGATTTCTGTGTCACAGATCGTCAAATCTATTAATAAAAGAAGAAGAAGAAGATTTAAACAAATGTTTTAATGTGTGTAGGATAGGGGACAAAACATTTGATCTTATACGTACGTTTGATCTTCGGCTGATCATAAACATGAACATCATAATATTTTTTCGTTTCCAATAACAGTTTTAATATCTCTATTCAATTTGTTACCCGCGTCACCCCTTCTTTCGACATCATTATCCGTTCTACCTTCCACTGTAAACTTCTTCTTCTTCTTCCTCTTAGTTTAGGTCATATGACCTGTTTGTGACGGTGGGCTGTCCTGAGATGATGATGTCCAGCCATTTCTTCATCTCTTTGGCGGCCTTCCTGGTAACCTCTTGCTGCTTGGGTTTTCATCTTTAACAATTTTTGCAATACTCCATGCGGTCCACGTGGTCTCTTCAAAAGCGCCTTCTGCTTCTTCCCCATCTCACTATGTTCACAACACCACAGACAGATCTTATCATTTAATTTCTCATCCAATCTTTGAGGATTTTGCCTGCGAATGAGCGTAGGGTTCGCATTTATGCAACTCTAAGAAGGTTCTTAGTTCTATTGGTATCGGCTCTGACCTCTATTCCATACGTAATGATGGGGCGAAAGCATGCCTTGTGTATCTTGACTTAACTTTTACTACTATAAACATGCTACCTAAATATACAAACTCAATTTGAAGTATATTAATTTTAAATTATGATTCATTGAATTCTAGTTATGTATATAGCACGTGAAGTTGATCTCATGGAACTTCAATTTGAATAAAAACGTTTTTCGTTTATGAAATTGATTTCGCAAAAGATGATTCATAGAACGATGTGAAACGAAGCCGTTTTTCTAAATATTCGCATGATTATTACAAGATGAAAATTACAGGTTACCAATGCAAACGTATCGATCAGTTTCTGAATCACTTTTTTTCCTTTTAATAAAACTACAAATGATTTTTTATTCGGTAATAACATCCTTCATGTCATTTCATTCGCAACTGTGTGCAAGCCTTATACATGATGTTTCATATTATAATTCATTATAAAAATTCTTTCTAAAAAAAATAAGAATTAGTAAAACTGTTAAAGCAGTGAGAAACTGTAAGAGCTTTTTTTATACTTTTTTGAGAACATATAATTTTTACTTTACCAGTTTTGATAATACTTTATCTTCGTAAGACTGTTTAAACTGATGTTTAGACAAAGAATTAGCAAACACAATACATCATAATAAAATTGTACCTTTATGATTTTGTACGACCATAGCATAAATACTCTATTTAACCGCAAATTTCAAACATATCTGTTATATTCTATTATTTTCTACTTCTTCTTATTCTTTTTCTTCAGTCTTCTTACCTCCACAACTGGATATACGCCTCTTCTATTTCCCTTCATCTCCCTGTCTTGTCGCTACAATTATTTCATTAATTATATAAAATCTCATATTTATTTAGAGAAAATATTTCGAAAAAAAGCTTAGTTATAATGTCTAATGTCTTCTTAAGATAAAAATTGCCCCGAGTAACTAAATAACAACTTTAGTTTAGTTTAGGTAAGGTTGGGTTCATTCATTACATTCTATAATATGTATTATACAATATGTGATGTAAAACATTTTTTAGTGTGCTTTATAATATTGATATAAAAAAATATATTTTGCGACGGCCTTTGTGGCAGGGTAGCAACAGCTATGACTGGCACAACGAAGTTCCACGTTTGATTCCCGGCGACAATAGTGTGAAAAAATCACGCTGTCCTTGGTCTGGTAGAATTTACGTGACAATAAAAATATAGACTAGTTACCTAGGTATCATGAATAGACTAGTTACCTAGGTACAAGAATCAATAGCTTAAAAAATGTATACAGTTATTAGGTTCAAAATACCTGTTGTATGAAAAATGTGGATGGCAATGGGAAACTAACACCTCAAAAATGGCATCCCAAGAACCAGCAAAAATGTTACAAATGAATGGTTGTGGTTTTCATTCAACTCCATTATAATGATAACGTGACTGTTTTAAAGATTTTACAGGGATATTTGATTTAAATTATGTATAAAAATATATAAATACTTACCTACTGTTAAAATTTAAGACACCGTTATATTATCACAATTTCTTTCAATTCACTGAGAGTATCGTGACAGCTGTTTTGCCAACCTATGTTGGCGAAACAGATGTCACACAATAAACTCTTGAGTAAATAAAATAAATTGTGATATTATAATAGTATTTTAAATTTTAACAGCAATAATGTGGAAGTATCAGAGTGTTTCGGCCAAAATATGGACTATTTATTTAAATACTTGTTACGAATTTCACATTTTTGTTTGAAAATGCCCTCGCAAGGCGAAATAAATGTGTAACAAGTATTTATATATATAATTTAAAAAAAGTCTGTAAAACCGATAAAACAGTCGCGTGTTCATTATAATATTATATAATTAATAAAAAATGTTACACTTACTGCTAACCAATGAAACCAGTTGAAACTTGATACTTAAAACAAATCTTGTTTTAATGAAATGTATTGAACACCCCTTATACTAACTAATGTGTATTGGCGCTCTGTTCCCACAAAGAAGACCCAAAATTCTGGCCCAGACGCCGGCTATGGAAGTCATTCACTTTTTATTGGCTGATGACACGCACCGTGTTATTTGGCGGAATGGGAGGAATGTTATTGTCATTTGTTTTGCTTTTTTTGTTTTTCTCTCGCCGCCATTTCAGATAAGCATCTCGGTTCTCTTAATTGCCTTTGTACATTCAATATGCGAATTCCGTTCTTCTTCGGATACGCAATATACGATAAATAATATTTATAGCTACCACGTCTGCCTTGAGAACTACTAACCAAAACGTTTGTTAATTTGTGCTAAATGAGTCTCAATTTTCAATACTAAATATCAAATTAATCTCATCATAATTTGCAGTATGCAATATGTTAAGAACCACCGAATGCTGTGGTCTTTTGTAAAAAATAAGTCATGGAAAATTTTCTTCATTTATTTTATGATGACTTGCTACGTAGTGCTAAAGAATATCCTAACCTAACCTAACCTAACCTAAACCAAAACGTTTGTTAATTTGCCCTAAATGAGTCTCAATTTTTAATACTAAATATCAAATTAATCTCATCATAATTTGCAGTATGTAATATGTTATGAACCATCGAATGCTGTTGTTTTTTTATAAAAAAATAATTCTTCATTTTTCCTTCATCCTCAGGTGTAAACAGGAGGTCATTTCCAAAACAATTAAATATTTATTTAAAAAAAAAGGATATTTACAGTGGTAGAAATTCTCTTTCCGATTAACAAAGGAATTCCACAGTGTCTTAATAATAATTGGCCACCTTCGTGACAGAATGGTAAAAGCTAGACTGCCGCACTGTAGGTCCCGGGTTTGATTTTTGGTGATGGGAGTGTTATTCTAACACTGTCTTTGGTGTAGAATTCACGTGACAACAAAATTGCGATTGCTAATCTATCACATGTCATGAGAATTCATATAATTACTTAAATAAATTTTAGAGATATTGGGTTCAAATGACCTGATGTTTATATTATTTCCTGTTTAAAGATTTGTAAATATAAAACTAGAGGCTTTTGAGATGTGGTCCTATAGAAGACTATTAGGAATATCCTGAAGAGACCACATTACAAATGAGGAGGTCATCCAAAGAATCGAAGGAGGAAGGCCCCCACTCAGGACCTTGTCCGAAAGGCGTGCAAGATGGATCGGCCATGTAATAAGACAAGAAGGCCTCTTGCATGCCATAATGAAGGGTATGACCGAGGGGACAAACTCTAGGGGACGCCCACGCCGAGAGTACCTGGAGGACCTGTTGGTGGACGTACGTTGCTCATCATATGCATATTTCAAAAGAGCCGCACAATACAGGTAAGATTGGAAGAGAAGAATAGAAAAAATTGCTGCAAACAAATCCCAGGATTGAAACCAGAGAGAGAGAGAGAAATATAAAAGCGTCGACGTTGATGTCGTATTTACGGGTATCAAATATTTCAATTTACACACAATAACAAATCTAATTGTAGGTTTTTTGACGTTTATTATTAAAATTAAAACAAAAAATATTGCAAAATAAACATACAAAAATTAATAAATTATTTTTTATTACAAAGTGTGATGAAATCAAAATGGCAGGCAATTTTATTTTCAAGTATTTTTCTACAGATAACGTGTAATAATAACAATCGGTTTACTTTGAATTTATCATGCAGTTAATCGTTACAATATTTAAAAAAAATCGTTTTTAAAATGGTGACATCAGCGAAAAAAAAATATTACTTCGCATTGCGCAACTGTATACATTGTTGTGTGCATATATTTCTCGTAAATAATTTCGTTTTATTTATAATTAAAAAGAGGTTAATCTCTTGAGTGCTGTAATCCACCTAAATCTATGCATAAAAAATGAGTTCAAAAACATTTTAGACTTGATTAATTTCCAAAACAGCTGTCGTTCATAAAATCCCTGTTTCTTTTAGAAGTGTGTTATTATTATTATTATTATTATTATTATTTTGTTGAATCGCTCTTTACATCATGACAGCATGAGCCAAATCGATGTAAAGGGTATTACTATAGCTATCATAGTGATTCTCGTGACATGTGATAGGTAGCTAATCTATCGGCATTTTATTGTCACGTGAATTCTACACCAGACCAAAGACAGTGTGACAATCACACTGCCCTCGCCGGGAATCGAACCCGGAACCTTCGGGGTGGCAGTCAATGCACTTACCACTTGGCCACGAAGGTCGTCGTTATGACGTTACAGGTTATGCCTGACGTGCTCTTGTATTTTATGACAGCAGACTTCCTTAAGGTTGACACCGTTAATAGGCTGGTAGCTCTTAGATAGCCATTAAATTTTATATTACACATTAAACAGGTCCTTATTGTATCAACGTTTATGCTGGAATAAAATATGTCATATCTTGTCAAAGACATACATAAACTCGGTAGTGTAATTTGTGAATCAAATAATTTAACATACGCTATTGAGAATTGGAAATGATGTTGTTATAATTTCAGAAAACAAAATGAAAATAATATTTAAGTATTGAAATCGTCATATGGGAATAGTTTACCGTGTAAAATTTTACATAAGCAAAAATGTAAATAACGAACTTTGAATAAATGTTTTTATTGCGTTTTTTTTTCTCAGCAGCTTTCTACCATCGTCTGAGACTAGAAGCAGAAAATGGCAGGAAGCTGGTGAAACCGGTCGGAACTAGATGGACGAATGGAGTAAAACCAAATGTTTGTTATAAAGATTTTTTTTTGATAATTTTCAATGTACTCTTACCAAGTAATTTCAATTACTAACATGAATATACCTATTATAGATACACGGGCAAAGTTTGTAGAAATCACAACATTTATTTATTGATTGATATTATTTATTCCCCCTTATACGAGCAGAGTGAGAGTCGGTCACCTCGCGTGGATTAGACAGGAGCAATCAAGACCTTGTACGCGTCTAGTCCAGCCGGAAGAAGAACTCTAGGAAGGCCTAGATGATATTCTGGATGATTTGGCTAAGGCAGGCGAAACAGGCTGCTTGGCGCGAAATCGATGAGCTTGTAATAAATTAATCAAAGAATAGTGAGTACTTCATTAATTCAATGTTAAAACATAATTTGTTTTTTATGCCTCTCAACTGGTGAATCCACTGTTGAGAGGCTGATATTTTTGGCACTTTGTAGTAAGTCATCATAAACTTAATGGTTATGTAAAAATAACAACCATAGACAATTGAAAGGAAAGCTATGTTTATTCTTCAGCAAATTTAAGTTTTATTTTTCTTTCATATATAAATTTATTGTTTGTAAACACCTTCTTTTTAATATGTTATGATGCCAACAGCTGTCGCAACGTTAACCGTTTTCGAAATAAAGCAGTTAATAATCTTAAAAGCCATTGTTTTTGATATTTCAACATTATTAATTGTTCAAATAATTGGTTTAGCGAAACAGCGACAATTTCGAAAGAAATATAATCAATTGTGATATTTTGTAACAGCGTTATTATTTAAACAGTTCATAATTAATAATTAAATTACCTTAGGACTGTGGAAAACTGTAATAACAATGTTTTATGAATTGAAACACTGTTTATTACATTTTCGAGTTTATTTTTGTCGAAATGTTTCGAAGGCTTAACATCTTCACCATCGTTTATATCGTTCTTCCGATGTTGAAGATGAAAAAGCCTTCGAAACATGCTGAGTAAAATAAACTTAAAAGTAGAAAAAATAGTGTTTTAATTGATAAAGCGGTTAAAACCGGTAAAAATGTTTAATTGATAAATATACCAGAAGATGGCAGCGAGCTGCCGAAACCGGTCGAAGACACAAATGTCAGTGGATTTTAACTAAACATACATTTTAAAAAGATTTTCTTCATTGTTTTTTATTTTCATTATTTAATTATGATCAAATTTTCAAGTTTAAATATACGTATAAAATACACTTTGTGGTAAGACATTTAAAAAAAAATTATTATTTGTATTTGAAATAAAATAAAATAAAAACACTGCACTTTGTTTTTCACCAATATGCGGTTATTTTAATAGCCGACTAGTTTCGCTTGTACCCAAGTTTCCTCGGGGTTTTGTAATAAATTCGTAATAACGGTTATTACGAAGCTCTGAGGAAGCTTGGGTACAAGCAAAACTAGTCGGCAATTAAAATAACCGCGTAGTGGTGAAAAACAAAGTGCAGTGTTTTCATTTTATTTTATTTTAAAAACAAATAATAAATGATAAAACATTAGTATAACAGTTAATAATGTTGAAGTATTATAGTGTTTCGGCAAAAACAATAGATTATAACATACATAAACGAGGTCTCAAAATATCTAAATGGTCCACAGAAGCTAAATATCCCGCCTTATATATTTGAGATCGGATATGCATATTCATATGGCAGGACATAATTAAAATTAATTAAATTTGGAGCTCCGATGGCAGGAATAAATTATTATGAAATTTGCAACCGAAGCCACTTCATTATGGAGTCTCCAGAGGGACAAAAAACACAGAGAAAAGGTAGCTCGCGAAATATTTTAATTAGGAGAATAGCTCGAATGAAAATGAAATTAATATTGCATGTTTGGGATGATACATTTACAACAAAATAATAGATGTATTATATTTCCACTCAAGGCATACTGGATGCTAGCTGAAAATTCAAAGATATGAACTTATTTTGTATAATAATGTACTATAAAGCAGACATGACCATCAAAGTGACAACGGATATTACAATAATTTTTAGGTAGATATATATTTTGATTACTGTTAATTGGAAAATGGTATAAAACTAGTAATACGGGTAGTTTAACTTTTATAATAATCTTAATTGAGCTTCAAGTTTCATACTCTCGTCTGTTAACTATTGTATTGATTTTTATTTTTTGTAGCATGTAATTGGCCGTACTTTATTTTTTCTTATAAAATGTTATTGATATCGCTGTATGTTACCCATAGAAAATAAATAAATAGATGTATTATATTGATGACAACGTCGATGACAACGACAACAATTGTATTTATGAAAACTTTCTAAAGATCTAAACTTTGTATATGTTTTATACTAGTGTTATTATATTTCATTTGAATGTCATTTACATAAAATATGAAACTTTTATGCGTGGGAGATGTCTATTGGTGGCGATGAGGTTCGCAACCCATCACACAGCGTCTGCCGCGGAGCGAAAAGAGAAGGATGGACTGCCGCATCGGTTAAAGTGTGACATTCCATTCTTTCTGTCTACCTTTTCGGGGAGGCGGCGTAATGGTTAGTTAGTTAGTTAGTTTTTGTAGATGTTTTGTTATATTTTATGATATTGGTATATTTCCTCTTGCAACGCCATTGCCAAATGTTAAATTTTGTAATTAATTAACTAACAAACTCCTACATTTTTTTTTCTGTTAACATCGTTAACGTGCCTATATGTTCTTTACGGTTCTTTTACATTCATTACTTTCACGTCCAAACTATCTAAATGATCCTTTCATTATTTTATTCAAAACACTTTCATTCGCACTGCATTCACTTCTCATATTTTTATTCGACACTCTAGAATACAAAGATTTTCCACATATTTGTCTAATCTAAGAGTTAAGAGATTAAAAAAATGGACGTTTTCATCAATATTTCGAAAATGGGATGATACGAGTATAATAATAATTAAAAATATCTTGGTTTTTAATTCTTTCTCTTTCTGGTGTCATCGCAGGTCTCCTCGAAGTTGACTAATACTTCGGAGTAGGCGTCTCTGTTCCTGGCAGTTCGAAACAGCTCACAGCTTACGTATATGTTGCGGAGTCAGAAGATTCGTCTTCCTTTATTTACCCTAAAATATTCATATAGGTAAGTCAATTAATATTTTTCTACCCTAAGCACATGAGATTATTATGAACCCCGAAGAGCTTTAATAACTATTACAATTAATATTAATTTATACAATAATTTATAAATTTATTAATCAACCGTTTCACTAATGACAGAGCTTCGCCAGAACAATAAACCCATTTTTTTTATTCCTATAACTTTGTGTATTATGTTTTTAAGATTGGATGAATTATTTTATTATTCACAGATAACTTGTAAAAATATAAATACAATTATGTTTATAAGTTTGCACACTGGCAGATTATATTTAATATAAAACAGTTAATGTACAATATAACATATCGATGCATTTTAACTAATCATTTAAAATTCGTTCCATATTTTTGTCAACCATGTTATCACGTTGAATTAAAACTTAATATTGATCATATATAAAATAACCTACAAAGATGTCAAATTATTCATATAAATTTTGTGATGGTAATGTCGTCTCTGAGTAAAATGTCTACTCTGGATTCAAATGACGCCTTGAATAACAAATGAAAGTTTAAATATAGTATAATATATAAAAAGATATTAATAATAAATTAAATACTGTTTTACTAAAAAAATATGTGCGAAAGAAGCTTATTCAAGATTTGCGAAGAAAATTGTACCATATTACATTTTTTAGAAGGGAAATATAATTCTATAAAATCGTCAATCAATCAAAAAATAGTATGTTTATGTTTATAACACGTTTGTGCGTATGTAAATGATTAGGTTTACTGGGAAAATGAGATACTTCAATGTATTGAAAACGTAATTAATGCCTTACTAAGAATTTTCTATATGTTTTTCTGGTGAACTATATTCGTTAAAAAATACCATTTAAATTCTTTGTACAACCATGTGTAATGTAATTTTTATAAAGCAGTCATTCATTATGACTGAATTTCGGGAAAGCACAAAGAAGGTAGGTAGATCATTTTGTTCTCTGTAAAAAACCTTTTAAAAGGTCAAACGTTTGAAAAATGAAAACGTTAAACAAACGTCAATTGAATTGGGTGGGAGAAATGAAAGTAATTTGAAGAGGAAAGCTCAAATTTTATACGTAATTAAAACTACGGAAAAAAAACAGTGAATTACGTTTGTGAGTCCATAGTGGAAATAATTAAAATACAGTTTTTTGTTACTTGAATCCTAGGAAATTCAACAAATTCAATAACAACAACAAACCATCGACCATCGAGAATAGATGGCCACACTACCTTTTCCTGACATACCTCTCTAGATTCCTACACATTCATACAGAAAGTCATACACACACGTAAATTATTCCGACTTCTAACATGGCCGACCTTTAAAATTTGATAATTTTGGTCATGTAATGTTTTCCTCAGTCTTCTTCGACACCGTACTCCATTTACATCGTTGACGTATACTATCATAACCACCCTTTCTGTATACGTACGTTCAATGTGTCCAAACCAACCCAATGAACATTTTATAATTTTGTTCTTATCCGATATCAGCATTTGACATTCTGTCGTAAATTGTTTTAACACACATATGCCTAAGGGATCTCATCTCTAACCATTTATTATACTCTTATCCTACTTTTGCCAGTTCCACGCTACGCTTCCATTCATAAGGGTCCGAACTAGAACTCCATTTTGAACGGTCATTTTTTCATTTATTGGTATATTCTTGTTACATTTAATCCAATGTCTAATTTTAAAATTAACATGTTCACATAAAGAATTTCTATAAACAAAAGAAGAAAGACTAATCATTTGTAATACAATAAAAGCAAACATAGATGGTATGTACGTATGAATCAAAGGGAAAAACATAATTTTAAAATTTATTACCTATATCCGGCGACCTTCGTTGCAAAGTGGCAAAAGCTATGATTGCCACACTGAAGGTCTCGGGTTCGATTTTCTGCGAGAGCAGTGTGATTTAGATACTGCATTTGGTCTGGTGTAGAATTCGAAATTCCACAGTGTTAATTCATTAGCTTTCAATAAATTGAATCCAATCTTCTTTAGAAAAATCACAAAAGTATATTTTTTCCTTGTACACAACAGGTCGTTTGACCCCAATTACTGTATACAATATATTTTAGCTATTATATTGATTCTTATGACATGTGATAGGTAACCGATCTATCGCAATTTTATTGTCACGTAAATTCTACACCTTACCAAAGACAGTGTGACAATCACACTGCCATCGCCAAGAATCGAACCCGGGACCTTCAGTATGGAAGTCAGAGCTCTTACCGTTCTGCCACGAAGGCCGTCATATTATTTAAAGCTTCGGATCTAACCGAAAAAGGTTAACAGTAAAAATAATATTTTAGCGGTTAATACAAAATGAATTATAAATCAAAGTAGATTTATTATTATCAAGGTATTCGCAATAATGTTATGTAAGCAAAAAATCTATAACTGTTAAGCTCCATTTGGTTCCTGTAAACTTTCATGACGTATTCTGTAAGTGCTTATTTTAAGGTCAGAGAGCGTCCAGCATTTTTCAATATTACGTTTTGAAAATCGTTAGAGTGTGGTTTTAAAGAATCGCTCACCCCTGACCTTCCTCCGCCCTTCCGCCTTCCCGCTCGGGCGGGAAATCAATACATTACTTACAGCTGCTTTCGCTGCCCGATCTAGGGCGGCTGCCGGCGCCACCACACGGCGGCCAAGTTAAAATATTATTCTAATATCTGCATTGCATTACTTGGGGTGGCGTGTCTGCGAACTAAGTAATGAGGGGTGAAATTGATACAAAAATAAAGTCTTCCCTGTGATTATTTTGATATAAAATAAATTGAATTTTGGGGATTAATTCGCGTTATATATTTATGCTTCACTTTGTGAATGACAAAATATAAAAACTCAACTTAAATTTATATTAACCGTTGTGAATATAACATGATCATTTATTGTTTCTTGAACATATTAAATACGTAGTCCATTGTTTTGGCCGAAACACCATGATACTTTAACATAATAAACTATTAAATTGAAAAAAATTTGTTTTATGAATCACAATTGTATTTTTACTTTTCGCGATAGCTGTTTCGTCAATCTATGTTGGCATCATCAGGTGTTACAATAACATTATTGCATTGCATTGTATGTGTTTCCTTCTTTTTCGAAAATGATGACCTTGGACTTATTCACAATCATCATCAAATCGTATCGCTCGCATACCTCATACTTACAAAACACCGAGTAGTTCATGCTCGTTGTCTGCAAGTAGCATAGCGTCATCCGCATACAACAAACAGCTTACTGATACACCGTTCATTTTTGCACCTGCAAAAAAAAACATTGTTCAATGAATCTGCAGCACAAAGTTATGGCGTACATGTACAATAGAAGAAATAAAAATAAATTAAACACATTTTACTATCTAACTAACTAACCATCACGCCGTCTCCCCGAAGGGGTAGGCACAAAGAATGGACTGCCACACTTTCTTTCCTGACGTATTTCTCTCGCTTCCTCAACATTCATACATCGTGTCATGCACGCGCGTCGATTTCTCTGACTCCTCACATGACCGACATTCAATATTTGATTTATTTGATCGTGCCACGTTTTCTTCGGTCTTCCTCGATTTCTAGTTCCATTGACATCGTTAACATATACTTTTTTTACCATTATTTTTTCATTCATTATTTCCATATGTCTAAACCATCTTAATGATCCTTTCATTATTTTGTTCATAATACCATCATTCGCACCGCATTCACTTCTTATATTTTCATTCGACACTCTATCATACACAGAGTATCCACACATTCGTCTAAGAGATCTCATTTCTACTGCATTTATTCTACTTTTATCCTTCTTTTGCCAGTTCCATGCTTCGCTTCCAGACATAAGGGTCAGTAGAAGAACACCATTGTAACACAAAGTTATGGCGAATGTACAATAGAAGAAATAAAAATAAATTAAACACATTTTAATTTTTTGATATAATACACAATGCTCCTTCAACAAAATTAAATTTAATTAATGCTGTAGAATTTCAGCAATCCTAAAGAAAGTTTCTGCAAACAAAACTACTCTCGCACGGTAAATATGTAGAGCAAGTCATCCAACTACCACTCTGTTGCAATTCCACTTACTTCGGCCACGTGAATAGAGGATACACAAGAGTAGGATTCTGGGCGGGTTGAGAGAGATACGGAACGAAAGATCTCATTTCCTATTCCAGTATCCAATCATGCTTACTGTGCCATTACAGTTTATCCTAGTTTCACTTTAACCCTTTATAGAGCATTTCCTTGAAATTTGAAACAACAATATTTTCACGCGAAGCAGAAAATACGTTTTATATGACGAGAGAACGTATCTAATACACCTTTATGTTCTTTCAAGTAGGTTAAGTTTGAATTAAATTTAAACAATGATTTATTTATGAATCACGAAAACTTATAAAATAATACGTACTTTCACTAACATGAAAGACGTCGATCTCCGAGGAGACTGCGTTCAGCAGACTAATTGCTCTTCCCACCGGTGTCACCAGAGGCAGATTGGTTCTGGCGGCCGGTAGGTAAAACATTTACCACTTAAATATCATAATATCTTCTAAATCCTAGAAGATCGAAGTGTGCGCGGGAGATGCCTATTGGTGGCGATGAGGTTCGCAACCCATCACACCGCGTCTCCCGCGGGGCGAAAAGAGAAGGATGGACTGCCGCATCGGTTAAAGTGTGACAGTCCATTCTTTCTGCCTACCCTTTCGGGGAGACGGCGTGATGGTTAGTTAGTTAGTTAGTTATAAAATAATATAATAAGTTTTTTCGTTTTTAAAAGAATATTGACAGGTGTAATTTTTTTTTTCAAATGTCAATTTGATTGTTACCGCAGTTTATAATAGTTAGTTGTGACCAGAAATACGTTTTTACTGTTTTGATGTTAAAATTAAATAATTTTTATCGTTTATAAAAAGAATTTCGACTGGTGTAAAAATAAATTTTTCATTTTTTCAAATTTGTCATGTTTTCTATGAGAATTTGAATAAATTCTTCAATAATATTACAAAGTTTTTGGTGCTGTTGGATTGTTTTAAGTGCCTTCTAACAATTAATTTAAAAAATAACGGTAGATACGTAGAACATATATTAAATAAATACAAATGTCGGGATCGTCCAGCTGACAAGTGTACCATCTAATAGAACATTATGTGTAAAATTATTTTTATTTGTTATTTAATTTTTCATCATTGTGTTTTATAAAATTTGTTTTAGATTTATTTTGTGGACGTTGGACTATCGAAGTGTGCGCGGGTGATGCCTTGGTGGCGATGAGGATCGCAACCCATCATATCACGTCTCTCCCGGGGGCGAAAAGAAAAGGATAGAGTGCCGCATTGGTTAAAAGTGTGGCAGTCCATTCTTTCTGTCTACCCTTTCGGGAAGACGGCGCGATGGTTCGTTGGTTATAAAAAAATTAACTTTCACAACGTTTAATTTTTTGAAAATCAGACATGTTTCGGTTGCGACCCAATTCTTTTCGATGCTCAATTGCTATCAATAAATTGACAGAAAATTGTCACTTATTTATTTGAAAGAGGAGGAGTTGTGTCCAAAGGTGGGGGTGAATTTTAAACAATTGTAAATATGATTTAGGTGAGAAGATAACGGAACAGACGTTTTTAAAACTTTACAATACAAACTAATTAAAGATCAGTTTATAAGGATTACTATCGATGATGATGGATCAATATGTTTGAAATACGTTGAGTAAAATCTATTAAAAAGGTGAAAGAATAGTGTTTTAATTCATAAAAATTAAATAAATTTGTTTATTCAAATTATTCACCATCATTATTTCTGAAGCTACGGCTAGCTATGAAACTCACAACCATTTGTCACCACTAGCTTGATGATGGTGTTATAAATACGCAGCTTGGTGTTTCTGGATAGAAGTTTGCACCGGAACAGGGATAAACCCACGCTCAAAATTAAAACGTTGTTCTATATTATTCTGAGTATACAATTGTAATATTCTTCTTCTTCTTCCTTTTTGTAGACCTATGTGGTCTGTTCTCTAGAGTGTTACTCCTCCTGTGAGGTAGACTCCAAGCTGTCCTTCCATCTTTTAGGAGATCTTCCATGAGGACGAGTCTCATAGGGTTGATTATGCAATGCAATATAGGGGAGTCTGGTGGTGTCCATTCTTTGAACATGACCGTACCAGTCCCTTTTACGCTGTCTGCTCCATCTTATAATATCCTCAACTTAACATATCTCTCTTATTCTGGTGTTCCTCACGCGATCTCTCAGTTTCTTGCCTGCTATCGTCCTTAGTGTCTCAATTCTAATATTATAACTATCAGATATCTTGGAGTATCAAACGAGAAACAATAAAGTAATTTATGGAGGCAGGTATAATAAAATTATAATGAGATAGGTATTCGCATTTAGCTGTGTATTAATTTGCATAACTACTTACAAGATACAAATGAATTATGCATAAGGGCTCCTGAAATGTTTGCATACTTTAAGAATGAACATAAAATAATAATTCCTTCTCGTGTACCCACTCTCTACTTTGTACATCTTTATGGTTCTCCTGAGATGCAAAAACAATAACATTACGCACTTGAGTATAATCCTGGGTAGATTTAATCATAGAAAAACAAGAAAAGGCATAATTTAGTAGAAAAAGGAAAGAAAAGTTCGCAGAAGGGGAAAGGAAATTAAAATTACCCTTCAGTGATTTAAGTCAAGGAGAAATAATGAATTTGCTGGGGTAAAAGTATTTCATAGACCAGAAAAGTGTTTTATACGTTCTCTGTTTCTTTTTTTAGATCTTAAAGTTTTGATTAAAAGGGGTGTATTTTTTTATGTTCTCATATTACTACGATGTCTATCAGTAGTTGCAAAACTTTTATGTCTGGGCGTTATTCCGAATATTTTAATGTTGATCGGAGTTGATCAAGTAGATAAAAATAAATAACCCCTAAAATTGAAATTAAATGCAGAATATAAGCGCCCTCAAAAACTTGTCTTCTTCTTCTTCAAGTGCCCTGTCGGGTCCCCCCAACGTTGGCGATCACCTCGGCGAACCTGTCCCTGTCCTGAGCCGCTCGGAACGGCTCTTCCTCACTTCGAATGCCGGTCCACTCTCCCACGTTTCGCAGCCAGGACATTTGTCTCCTACCGGGCCCTCGGCGTCCCTCAACTTTCCCCTCCAATATCAGTTGGAGAAGGTGGTACTTTTCCCCACGCAGTATATGACCCAGATGTGAAATATTCAGAACCTTGATAGTTGATAACAGTTACCTGTCAACTCTAGCTCGCCTCTGGACTTCGGTATTGGTAACCATGTCTGTCCAGGGAATTCTGAGCATTCAACGATGGAGCCACATTTCAAATACTTCCAGTATGTTCATTGAGTCCACGTTTGGTCCACGTTTCACATCCATACAATAAAACAGACCACACATAGCATTTGATCATTCTCTGGCGGAGTTTCAAGTTTATGTTATCAACGATTTTTTATAAAATAAAATGTATTTTTGCAATGATTTCACAAAATGAAAGCTTCCACTGATGCTGATCGAATATTACAATATATCTGGTGAATCCTTCTCGACGGTGTTAAGGCATGGCACTTCAAGGTGGGAACTATTATCCACCTGAAGAAGTTTGAAATGTGGATTCACCATAGATTGCTAAGGATATGGTGGACCAATATTATGAGTTATACTGAAGAAGAGCCAAATGCACATAATTATTAAGCACAATAAATCAAGATTTCGTACTTTAATCACGTAATGAAAGGAGAAAATATATTTATATTTTAGTTGGTCAAAAATAGCATGTTAGAAGGCCGCAGAAGTGTTGAAAGAAAATGACTGTCCTGGCTTCAAAATATCCAGGAGTGGATCAATATGAAGAGTGTGGGGGAGTTGTTTGTGCTGCCCAAGGCAGAGAGAGTTTCTTCCATGTAATTAATTGACAATGTCGAGGAAACCGGAGAAGGCAAAAACAGCAGAAGAAAAAAAAATTATGTATATATATATTTTTTATAATAAGAAAAATTTTCGCTCCATTTAGTGTCTATATAAATGTTTTCTCCTCTTGTTTTCGTAGTTTTTAATGCGAGTACTCAGCTTAGACCGTAATTGCTTTTTTCAACAATGTTATACGGGATATAATGCCGGGCTCATTTAATAAAGCTAATAGGCCGCATTCATCATAATATTTCAGACAGATGACAGTCGTAGTAAATTGACTGCGTCCTGTTGTTAGCAGAGATTTATGTAAATAATGGAGACCGAGCCGTTACTCTTCCAATCCCTTAAACTAACCTTTTAATTTGCTTCTCTATCAAATAACAAAAGTAATATTTCAAATGTTTATTAAGAACGCGTTAATATAAACTAACTAACCATCAAGCCGTTTCCCCAAAGGGGTAGACAGAAAGAACGAACCGTTATTTACTGACATATTCATATCCTTTTCTTCAACATTCAAACATTGTGTGATGCACGCACGTCGATTTTTCCGACTCCCCGGCGTGACCGACATTTAATATTTGATTTATTTATCGTGCAAAGTTTTCCGAGGTTTATGTTTTCTTGGATATAATCTATCTTTGCATTCGTTCAGCATACATTTATCATGCCTCTTGTGATGCCAGTGGGAACAGCAATCATATTATTTAACACAATTGCTTGAAAGATTTGTATTTTTATATAAATGGGACAATATTCAACTGCCAAATACTCTAAATATTACCCCGACTTATTTTACCAATTACACTATATATTATACAAGTAGTATAAATAGTAAACCACTTCTGTCAAACTTTTGATTGGCACTAGAACTCCATCATGGACTGCAATATTTGCATCAGTTGATACACTACTATTGGCAGTGGTGATTTTGAAGCACCATTTTTTTTGTACCCAACATCAACACTTCTTTCGATTTCTTCTTCAGTTTTTCGTATCTTGAAAATATGCTTACTATTATAGATACATAAATATGGTAACTTGATATAACTTCTCGTGGCTTCCACCTATATTACAATCTATCATATCTTTCATTTTTAATACAATTTCTTTCGACTTAGTCATATTCATCCAAAAAAGCTAGAATGGCAGTGCACAATGGTGTTCTTGAATGTCGGCCATGTGAGGAGTCAGAGAAATCGACGCGCGTGCATGACACGATGTATGAATGTTGAGGAAGCGAGAGAAATATGTCAGGAAAGAAAAGTGTGGCAGTCCATTCTTTGTGCCTACCCCTTCGGGGAGACAGCGTGACGATTAACTAGTTAGTTAGTTATATTTGATAATGCCTTAGAAGGTCGAAACATGTCATTACATATATTTTTTTATAAAACTCCTAGAAGACAGACGTTTTCATTAATGTGCATGGAGTTTTACATCATTGTTCAAGAAATAATAAAGAACATATTATATACCTTACGAAGATTCCTACGCAAAACAGACACGAGGCAAATTTGATTACGCTACCCGAAATATTATAATGTATTGTGATTTGTATAATTTCAACCTGTTCCTATATGGTAGGGCCGCAGGCTAAATTCACAAAGAGAGATCTCAGCTAGAGTTATCGACAAGATGGCTATAGGAGGCTGTCGTGGGAACCAAAAAAACGGTTGCTGAAACTAACTGAACACATTTGTATGCAATCGATAAATTATATTGATAAGATACAATATTATTTATATTAATCAATTTTGACATTTTTAATGATACGCCAAGAACAATAACCTGTAATTGTTTTAAATAGTTATTGCTTACATATATATTTTTTTGAACAGATAAAAAATTGAGAAGAAAGTGCTTATCGCCATTTACTCAATATTACATTAACCTTTACCACTCCATTATTTTTTTATATTGTTTGTCAGCCAACTGTAATTCAAATTATGTCAAAATATTGATTTATTGAAAAGTAGTTACAAAAAAAACCTTGAAAATTTATTCTTCAAATTAAAAACAATTTTCAAAAAAAATTATGGACTACTTATAGTTTTGCATAGTATGGTACCTTTTAAAACAATCTCCAGGATGGAGACCAGGTTTTCTGGAACAGGTCTCACAAAACCATCCTGTTTCCCGTCTTCCTCCTGAAATGTTAATGTTACTGCACACAGTATAGTCTTTAGAACCTTTGTCCTATTTCGCAATGAAGTGCGGCTTGTACTCTTATCGCTCTTCTGCATGACGTATCACGCAAAGTTCCCCCCATTTTTGGTTATGTGAATTTGCAAGGATTATTTTATAGTAAAATAAGAACGGAAAACAGTTAAAATCTTATTAAAAAGTGAAATGAAATATTTTTAAACGAATAACCACAAGAAACAACGACACGTATTAAGTTTTGCGCGCAAAAATACACCGCGCTCACAAGTCTTATATTGTCGGCCGCCAGCCGACAACTGAGTTATAGCGTACATATAGCGATGTCGGCTGGCATTCGACAAATGAGTGGTAAGGGTTAAAAGACTTTTGAAATGTTCATTATTGAAGAAATAGCGATTAGCACTTTCTTCTATTTCCAACAATCCTAGTGGTCAATATGATAGAACGCTTGATTCCTGATCCAGGAGACTTGGATTCAATCCTGAACATTGATTGGACAAAATTGTGGTGGAGGGTTTATCAGACTTTGTGTCATTTCCAGTTCTAGTTTCAGTAACGTCACACATGTGGGTACCTTCCTTGCAGTCTAAGAATTGATAATTGATTTGATATTTGAGACTTAAGTTTGTGAATGCCCTTGCAAGGCGAAACAAGTTTTTTTATATATTTTTTTATAAATAAAAAATCACTATAAAACCGGTAATTCTATCGCGTTTTCATAATAGTTTAATGTTTCTTGCATCTACTTCATAATTATAAGTAATAATTTATTTGAATAATTTAGTATTTGAAAAAAAATATACTAAATTTTCTGGGTGTTTAACCCCTTTTGTGCGGCTTACTTAATTTGAGGGAAAAAAAAATTTAGCAGTAAGAAACCAAAGCAAAAATGATTTATAAGATTGCATTTGCAGTTCATTTAAATATGAACTGCAAATGTAGTAAAAAAAGTACGCCTCTGCGTTATATAACAGTTTCGATTGTGAACAGTTTCTCCTAATGTCATGATTGTTAGATGATTTTTAAGAATATTTATATTTTTATACAAAGTCGTATAAATATTTCTCACTGGAAACAAGTCTGTTAATTAGCTATTCAAATGGTAATTTGTTCCATTCGAGTAAATCGCAATAAACATAATTGAATAGTCATATAATGCAGCGCTTAATACATTCGTATGAATTAATAATGTACCGTAACGAGTTCATTATTTAATTTTGAACATCATTATTGGTTAGTTCTAAACCATTTACTGTTCCTATTATTTTGTGCGGTAGTGTATACACTATGACGAATAAAAATGTTTAAGAAACGCGTCAAAATGCGAAAATAGAATAACGTTTTACTTTAATACATTTTCTGTTTTCAACTATAGTCGAAATCGTTTATTAATATCACGGAAATTATAACAAATTAAACTAACTAACCATCACGCCGTCTCTTTGAAGGGGTATGCAGAAATAATGGACTGCCACACTTTAACCGATGCGGCACTCCATCCTTCTCTATTCGCCTCCGTGGGAGACGCGGTGTGATGGGTTGCGAACCTCATCGCCACCAATAGGCATCTCCCGCGCACATTTGGATCATCCAACGTCTACAAAATAAATCTTAAAAAGATACTATAAAATAAAATAAAATAACAAAACAAATAAAGTTTTTATTTATGGTGCATATATCAGTTGGACGATCCGGAATTGTGTTTATTTAATTATTCCAAGCATTCACCGTTTTTTAAACTGTAATTAGGCACTTAAAACAATCCAACTCCAGCAAGAACTATAAAATCGTACTCAAATAAGTTATTCAAATTGACATTGTAACAAATGCGCATTAAGGTTCGAAATAATAACAAGGTAACAGATAATTCATATTTTAGAATACGTATATATAAACCTCAATTTTTTTAAACACTTTATTACAATTTTCAGACCAAAACAGTAGTAAATACTTATTTTTTATGATTTGCATTTTATTGAAACTAGGACGTTAACACTAAATAGAATTCTTTGATGTTTCTTGGACAATGATGTAAAACTCCGTATTAAATAATTAATACGAATGAAAACGTCAGTTTTCTAGAAGCTTTATTATATTTTATGGGAATGATATGTTTCGCCCTTCTAAGACATTATGGATAGTGCCTTAGAAGGGGGAAACATACCAATTTGATTGGTGGACTAGTGCTGGTGTCGTTCACTACAGCTTTCTTAAATCTGACCAGACGATTACGGCAGATGTCTTTTGTCAGCAACTGCAAACCATGATGGAAAAGCTAGCTGCTAAACAACTGAGGCTGGTTAATCGCTCTAGGCCACTGCTGCTTCATGATAACGCTAGACCACACACTGCACAACAGACGGCTACCAAATTAGAAGAGCTTCAATTGGAATGTCTAAGACATCCACCGTACTCTCCGGACCTTGCCCCGACAGATTACTATTTTTTTCGAAATTTGGATAACTTCTTGCAAGGGAAAAAATTCAACTCCGATGGGGCAGTGCAAACCGACTTCAAAGATTTTATTGATTCCCGTCCGAATGGTTTTTTTAGTAAAGGGATCGATGAACGACCTATGAGATGACAAAAGTGCATAGATAGCAATGGTACATACTTTGATTAAATAAATATATTATATTTAAAAAAAATCAACTTTATGTTCCTCCCATACAAAACGCCAATTTCATATGTAAGGACCTAATATTATAACTGTTTTATATCTACACTTAAGGATAGAGGTCCCCTCGAAACGTGTCGTGTTTATTTATTGTATAAAGATATTAAATAAATTAAAATGGAATATAAACAGCGTTGTTTTT
This sequence comes from Lepidostoma basale, assembly GCA_022606425.2. Classification (NCBI taxonomy): domain Eukaryota; kingdom Metazoa; phylum Arthropoda; class Insecta; order Trichoptera; family Lepidostomatidae; genus Lepidostoma; species Lepidostoma basale. Next base: position 81,991 of record JAHDVF020001541.1, on the reverse strand, counting down.
AATTAAATAATGAATATAAAACCAGGTTTTGCTTATTTTATGACCCCGTAAATAATTTCACGTTTCAGATGGGTTCCAGAAAAAATTGAGAATTGCTGTCCTACACCCAGGTAATATAAATAAATTATTTATTTTTGTCAGTTCTTGACATACATTTATTCACAATGTATGGAGCTTACATACTGATAATGTTTGGTTGATCGATACACCAGTTAGGTTGAGGAAATGGGGTTCTTATTTTTCATGGCATACAAAGAACCTAATTATTGTATGGTTATAGACTTAAACTAGCCACTTTGGGGGCGATCGAGTTAAGCACGTTAATTTGTACGAGCACATGCAGCATGATTCGTAAATGAGGTTTTAAAGTTATTCAATTACAATCGAATAACCTGATCATGATTCCAGGTACTCGCCTCGATATGAGCATCCGCTAAGATTTTGTATACAAACACGATTATGGTTTGATTGATATGTGACACGTGTATTGGTACTTGGCTTATTTGAATGTAACTAACCATCACAATAATATTTAACTAATTAACTTACCACCATCCCATCTCTCCGAAAGGGTAGGAAGAAATAATAGAACGTCACATTGTTATATCTTTAAGTACTTCTCTCTAAAATAATATCGTTTCCTCTACATTAATAAATCGTGTCTTGCCCTCACGTCTACTTCTTCGACAATTAATATTTGATTGATTTTATCGTGCCACGTTTTCCTCGGTTATTCGCTATTTCTTGTTAATTATAAATTGTTAATATATACTTTCTTTAGCATATATTACTTTATCATTCTTTCCACGTGTATTTTGTTCATAGCACTTTCATGCCCATTGCATTCAATTCTTACAAATTTATTTGACACACTATCGTATACAGATTTATACAAATTCGTCTAAGAGCATTTATTCTACTTTCTTCCTTCTTTTGTCAGCTTCACTTCATTAAATAAGGGTCAAATTTTAAATATTCACAAAATACCACACATAAAATAACATTTTACATGATGTTTTGACAGATATTAATTAATATGCCTTATTTGCTTAAAGAATGGCAACCTGCCAAAATAAGTGTAAGCAAATATAAGAGAATAAATTTTATATTTTTAACTACTTATTAACTAATCAGTCTTTTTCCTGGAGGAGTAGACAGAGAGGATGGACCACCACATTGCTCCGTCCTGACATACTAGTACATACCAGTACATCTCTAGATTCCTCTGCATTCATACATGTACATCGAAGCATCCACGCTTGTTGATTTTTTCGACTTCGAATGTGGCCGCCTTTTAGTAATTGATTAATTTGGTCATGTCATATTTTTCTCTGTTAACCTTGGCTTTTCTTTCCATTTACACTGCTTATATATTTGTAAGACCATTCTTCTCTCATACATTGATTCCATGTGTTCAAACCTAAGTGATACTTTTTAATTGTATGCAGGGTGCATGCATCTGCTTATATTTCTCAATTATTACGTCGTTTGGTAATATACCATACCTTATACAAATGCAGATATTACTCATTAAAATATATAATCTATTTAATTAAAAATATAAGTGATAAACATCGAAAAAAAAGGCATTGACTTTTTATTCCGTTCAATTGAGTTAAATTTCCAATTTAAAAAAAATAAACATTTCTCAACGAGCTAATTATATAGTAATATTTAAATTACTTATGTAAGGGAAAAAAGGCATTAATGTTTATTAAAAGTGTTGCTAGAACATAATTTCCATATTATAAAATGTAGGTTTTCTCCGCTCTTTGAGTTACGTGAAAGTTATGTACGTATCATTTTCATCTAAGAGCTATAACGTATCCCCAAACAATGTAAAGCTTTTTTATTATGCTAGGGAGCTTCTTATTCCCGTATTGTCTTCCCTGGAAATGATTCTACGTAATCGAAAGAAGGGAAATACTTCTAAGAGAGAAAATTATACTTTTCTATTGTATTACAAACTTGCTTTGGGACAAGAGTATTCTATCTAAAGTTTCGGTGTATTGAGTCACACGGCAAAGAGTGTGCGTCGAATATATTGAATATTAGGAATGATAATAATGAGTTTTGCAAAAGTTTGTAAATACCAACAAAAGCAAAAATACTACATAAAATATGGGCGGTGCTTATAATTCTGGCATACACATGCGAATATATGATACATAGGGAACCCTGAAATGATTTTTTTATTACAATTACGATGAATTTTTAATCGGATAATATCTAGTCAAAGGTGTGTGCAAAAAAAAAAAAAGAAACGTGAACTGAAAGTCTCAAATAAATTTTTTTTATTAAAACAAATTGCGATGAAAAAATAGATTGATAGTCTGATCAAGCTCTATTGGAAGCTAAACAGGTTTGTTTGTTTTAAAAATAAAATGAAATTTTGTAAAAACTAAATATTTTTAAGTTTAATTAAAAAATGTCATAACCATATTTTAATGTTTCACATTAAGTATGATTAAATAATGTAAATTCAAATGAAAATATTGCGTATGTTAAAAAGAAAAAAACAAACATAATATGATAAATTGGAGAGAACACAACGTTCTCATAACTGATATGAAGCAATCGGGAGGGTTGTTTGAGATATTTTCTGGTTGCTCTTAAAAATAAAACCAGCATGAACAGTAAATAATACAAATGAAAACGTCTGTTCTCTAGAAGTTTTATTATATTTCAGGTGAATGACATGTATATAATATAAAACTTGTATAATATACAAATTCTATAAAACAGACGTTATCATTTATATTCATTATTTCAAAAAGAGTTTTACATTATTGTTCAAGAAACAATAAATTTACCATTTGCATGATGGACTTTAAAAGAGAATGGTATCAATAAAACATTAAATATACCTATTTTTTTTTTGATATCGTTATTTTCAAAAAATTATTCAATTTAAAAGAAAAAGACAAATAAAGCATCTACAACAGAAAGTATGGCGAACATAGAAGAAATTTATTATGTATTATCTATCAATACTCTGTTAAATTGAATTGTTCGTTTGTTTATTTAAATGCGTATATTCACAGATTTACCGATTTAACTTAACTATTAATGTAGTTAAAAAAAACATTATTATGAAATAATTAATTTGAAGAAATACTAATTGGTACTAATATATAAAAATGCTTTAAAATTTATTGTAAAATAATAATGAAGAACTAATTGTGAATGATTATATGGCATAGTGAGAACGTTTTAAACTGATTCAAACCCTGTTGTGATTAACATTTTATCTTTAAATAGCAATTTGCACAAACGTATTCCAAAAAAGCTTATAATAAATTTGCCCCCAGATTAAAGTCATTCAAAATAAAAAGCATGAAATTTTTATACTACAAGTAAGATTCGGCATGGCTATTTGTATGTTGAGGCTTAGGCGTCTTCCGTTTTGTAATTGCTTTAATTAGGCCAACAAATCAATGCCCCAAATATCGTAAAATAATACTCTTGTTCCCCATTCAGCTCACCTGACGCACAAACCCGAGATCCCAGATACCTCACTTGTTACTAACCATTATCATAGACCCAGAATAACGAGCGTGTCTAATTCCTCTGAGCGCCCAACGTTAATGACGACACGGCCTTCTTGACTTTAATTTCTTAAATTTCGAGTTGCTTCCTCCGGTTTTTGATTATTCTTTATGGGCTCCGAAGCCAATAATTAGAGGAGCCGCGGTAGCTGTGACTGGTAGCTCTTGGTAGCCGAATCCTATTACAAATAACCCACAGATAGGATTGGTGGAAGATGCCACAAAATCGTGAGTGGCTCATTAACTGGGGTCAGAAATCATACCCGCTCTCCGCCCAGACGAGGAACGCAACCAGGAGTTCACGGAACGGGTACATAGTTCACAAACAAGCTTTTTGCCGTTTTTTTTTATACAATAATCAAATTCATTTTTACCATCGCACATCGCCACATTTTTAATCAATCATTCAGACGCGGAGTATATAAAAAGAAACTCGATCTGCGATGCAGATAAGACTTTATATTTTTTGTTACGCGCTTCGCAGAAGCTTTTTAAAATGAGCGGAAAAGTGGCTTAATTCGTTTAATTATTTCATAACTTTTCTTAATTGCTACGTTGCAAATTGAATGAAGATAATTGCATCAAAACCAGTGGCAATCGAATCAATTAATTCGAGTTAATTTATAGTTACCAAATTGCTTCGATAAATTTTACACGGCAAATTACAATTCGTTGTTTTTAAATTTATGTATAATATTATTTTCAATTTTAAATAAGGGACCACCCTCGTGCAAACAAGTATTAATAATATGTAAAAGGAAGATACCATTGTAATTACAGAAAGTTTTTGTTACGTCTTTGAGATGTTTTAAATGGTTCAAAATTTGACGGGATACCATATGTCAGAAGAGGTAATAACTTTCTGATTTTTTTTTGTGAGTAATTAGTTCCACAGTACCATAGTAAACTGTTATATTTCATACTTCATAATCTCCGCCGAGAACAGTTTTGACCGCTAAGTGGTTCTCAATAAACACCAAATTGAATCCGACTTTTTTTGTCAAAGTGCTCATTAAAACTCGGATGATTGATCGACTCGCGAGGAAAATAATACTTTTAAACGTTACAAGATTCAATTGTTGCAGCCTCTTTCCAGTTCTATGCATAGATTTACCCTTCAACTTCCACTACAGTAGTAAACAATTGATTAATTTAGAAACACTTCCATATTTCTAAAGGGAAGAAAAACGAGTTTAAGAAATTGGAAAAAATTCATTGTTAATAATGAAAACAAAAAATCCTTAATATATCTTTATATATATAATTCTTCTGAACGGGCGTATCTAGTTGAACCCCTTCTGAACGGCTGGACCGATTTTGATGATTATTTTGGATATGTTTGATCGGGTCCCTGGATGAATTGGGTCCAGTAGGTGACCGTTTAAACGTTCTGGGAAGTTCGTGAATAATTGACCTTCTGAGAATAATTCATAGTTATGTTTGTTTACCATAGGTGGCACTGATATCGAATTATGTGTTTAAGCATGCACGTGTAAACATGCTTCCCAGATAAACAAATTCGGTAATTTGCTCTTATTTCTCACTGTTCGCACTTATGTCACAATCCGTCATGCATTATTTCTTTTCAAATACCATAACTTTAGACTTTGACCCCTTCATCACACGTTCATACTTATTGCATAATTCGTACATTCTTGACACTAGGACTTGTAGATCGTCCATGCTGTCAGCAACCATTTATATTCGCTTTCAATTGAAAATTTGAATTTGAAAATAGAACGAGGAAGAAATTTAATTTAAATATATTCATAAAATAATGATTATTTTTTTATATACACGTCGTTCATAGAATGGGTTATTCTCGTATTCGGCAAACATCGCTCCTGGCTCCGAAAACATCCGCAACTTGTAGGGAGTGTCATCGCCATATTTATTATGGGTGCCTTTTCTCACTGGCCACTCCTCCTTGCATAACAGTTAATGACAACTCCTAAAATATTGCCTCTTGACCGACACACGAGAAACAATCAAGCATATATAGCACACGTATACTAGAGCAAGACGTTTAATATGTTTCATTATGTTACGGATGTATATCTTTTAAGCATCAGCTTTAAATATTTTATTTCAATACATTTTGAAAAACATTGTATTTTACAGAACTTTTAAACACTCTTACAATCGAGCCATATGAGTCTTTCCTTACCTTAATTTCATCATCATCATTTCTCGGCGCTACATCCCGGTGTGGGACTCGACCTCCTCCACAACGGTCCTCCACTGACTTTTGTCTCTGACCATCTCTCTCTTAATTCCCCAGCTCCTTCCATTTTCTCCCAATCTTCTTACACACAATCCGCCCATCTTTTCCTCGGTCAGCCTCTTGGTCTCTTTTTGCGGGGCACCCATCTGGATATAATTTGTGGTGTTCTACCATCTGGCATTCTTTCCACATGGCCAGCCCACCGCAGGCGTTGAGATTTAGAGAACCTCACTACTGTTTCCTGGTTAATTAGTACTTCAAGTTCAATGTTTATTTTAATTCTGTAAGTCCCATCCTCCAGCGTGGGTCAAAAAATTGTATATTTTTCTTAATTTATTATGTATTAAATTGAAATTAGTTGCAACCCGCAAATATTCACGAAACTATAGATATTTTACCCTTTAAAAACTAATCGTAATCAGTAATAAGTTATAACTCTTTATGTATTTTTTTCCATACACGTTAATATTTTATAATATACAAAACCAAATTGTTTTCCTTTTGTTTTTTACACTTCTGTCATATAACAATAATCAGAACAAAATTTAAATAAGTATTCCTCTCGCGCTCTCTTGTTTTAAAATTATTCTCATACTCTTTCTTGATGACATTCGGATTTTGGCCTATTAATATTATGATTTTAAAATTTACGTTGTTTTTCATTAGTTATCTAATTATGAATCCACATCACAAAGTAAGGGAGAATAAAAAATCTTTTGGCGTTTAATTTTAAAATTATTTACGAAACTCAAATAAAAAAATTAAATATTTAAATAAAAAACAGTAATAATGATATGAAATTAGTATAAATGCAAACGAAGTGAGTAGTCATTATATCGAAACCCTTCTTATTCTTTGGCATATAAAATGACATGTTACCTTCCACCTACAATCCTTCCGATGTCAATCAGTAGTCCTAATGATATATTTTCGATTGTTTTGCCGCTTTCGGTTATAGGTAGATTGTTTTTTTATTCTAATTTTAAACTTAGTTCAAGTCTGCTTCTGTTTTGAGTTAACCCTTCTATAACCTAGTTCCGAACATGATTAGAAAGGATTTATTGTTAAGTAAAGATTATTTCAGTGAAAATTATTACAATCTCATAATAGAACACACGACACCTGACATTTTGATATAAACATTTAAGTCCTTTATACTGGGCTTCAATTTTAATAATAAATTAAATGTTTGAATTTAAATTATAATACTTTGTAATATAACATGAAACAAAATTTAAATAAGTATTCCTCTCGCGCTCTCTTGTTTTAAAATTATTCTCATACTCTTTCTTGATGACATTCGGATTTTGGCCTATTAATATTATGATTTTAAAATTTACGTTGTTTTTCATTAGTTATCTAATTATGAATCCACATCACAAAGTAAGGGAGAATAAAAAATCTTTTGGCGTTTCATGCAATTAAAAGTCATGTATTATATCAATTTTAACGATACACATTCAAAACTTAACAACGGGTGAACAAGTGTATCTTATGTACCAAAAAAGGCAAGGCAAGTACCTCCACGTGTGGAAATGACACAAAGCCACCAAAACCTTTCATCACATTGACAAGAAAGAGAAAAGCTTGATTGTATTATTCTTGAACATTGTAGTATTAAGTCCATATTAAATAATAAATACGAATTATAACGCCTGTTTTCTAGAGTCCAATTTTATTTTGTAGGAATGACATGTTTCGCCATGCTAATCGGCAGGCATAATCGAATATTTGAAAATGCCGTCATAAGGCAAAACATGTCGTTCCAATAGAAAAAATAACACTTATTTAAAAGAGACGTTTTCTAATATTAAATATGAAATATGGAGTTTAACATCATTGTTAAATAAAGAACAATTGAAATAGACGCCGATTTGTAAGAATAATTGTTAAAAAAATCTTTTTTTATTTGGCCAAAATCTAGTTTAAATTAAATAATTTTTAGTGATAAAATAAATAAGGATATTACTTAAAGCGTTTATTGTTAACATTCAAAGTATTTTAAAATAAATCAAAATATAATATACCACATTTACTTTCAAATGAAATAACAAGTTTTCCGTCATTTTTGAAATATGATAATTTTTAAGCCTTTAAAGTTCAAAGATGCTTGTTTTAAGAATATTACTTTTTCTGTAATCTTTAAATATATATAAACAATACTTTGGTAGGTGTTGATGAGGAACTCGGACTTTATCTTGAATCAATCCTACTTATGACTCTTTTTTTTGCCTAAATCTAATTTAATTTAATAATTAATACGAATGAAAACGTCAGTTTTCTAGAAGTTTTATTATATTTTATGGGAATGACATGTTTCACCCTTCTAAGGCATTATCAAATGTCATTTGATAATGCCTTAGAAGGGCGAAACATGTCATTCCCATAAAATATAATAAAACTTCTAGAAAACTGACGTTTTCATTCGTATTTATTTAATTTTTATTTTTTATTTTTTTATTTTAAAAAAAACCAATTTGGGTTATATGGATCCCTTTTTAGATCTGACTTTAAATTGAGTTGTAGTGAGACTCCTTGTTTCTTTTGGTAGTTCATTGTAAAGTTTCAGTCCATTATTCAATATCCTTGATTGTCCTGTCTTAGTTCGTGCATTCGGTAAGTGATATCTATCACAGTTCCTGGTCCAGTGTCTGTTTATTAATTATTAATTGTTAAAGTAAAATTAAATATTTAATATGGAATTTTACATAATTGTTCAAAAAACGATAAATTGTTTTATATAATTAAAAATTCTTTTCGTTTATACTGTATTCGGATTAGGGCTAAATTAATAAACATTTCGCTTTTGGCTGTTGAGGGGTTCGTTGCTCACGGACGCACTTCCATCCCAAAACTCTAAAACAGACAATTATTCTAATTGCAAGGAGAATCTCCGGCCGTCCTGTCTCTAGTATTTAGGCGTGTAATTTAGTGTAATAAAGTTCTGACCCAAACTAGTCCCAACGCGTTCACTGTATTCAAATGATTTTTTTCCCTCACAATCCTCCTGCAATTATATAATCTCCTAGTGTCTCTGGCGAATCACACTAATAAGTGAATGGAAACGACCCTTTTTATACACGTTTCGCTTGCTTCGAAGTTACACGCTACCGTTAAACTAAAAGAAAAATCTATAAGACATGCGTCCTCCTAGCCATTACATATGGAATGAAAACTATGATTTCACAGATAATATCATTCACAAGATGAAATATGCACAGCGGGCTGGTGAGACAAATGCTATGCATAAGTCTGAGGGACAAAATACACAATACCGAAATCAGACCCCCAATGCCGTCTCGAATCTATGTTTATCAAGCCGCAATGTTAAGTTTATAACTCTGGGTCCATCGATCTGACAGCTGTCAAATGTCAGACAATTTTGGTAAAAATATCGCGAATTTTTCGAAACAATTGATAAACATAAACATTTTTTAATGATATTATTGCATTATGCATTATTTTTATGAATTTTGAGCTTTATGTGTTACAAATTTTGAAGTTAATATATTACGAATTATGAGGTTATATCGAAAAATTATTTGGACATTTTACATATCAAAGTTGTACACAAACTATATTATACAATTCAATGTGTGTTCAATATATTACTAGTACTTTAATCAAGTAAACACACTAAAGGAAATGCAGGCACGAAGAGAGAGTAAAATTGACATACCGGCACTACGGAAACCCAAATTCGTAACACGTATATAAGGAATAATAATTACATTTATAATCGAAATAAAATACGAGATCACGGCAAGAGACACATACTAACGGCCTACAATAGCTCCATGTTGCAAATATTATATATGTGGTTACGGCCTGGTAAATACTTTTAAGACCCCGCCCGTCGTCAGACCCCGAACAAATCTTGTCGATATAATGGACTGTGCTGCTAAACTTAAGTGAAAATGAGCAGGACATGTCGCCAGACACTCAGAGTCTTAACGTTGAGACCTTGGGAGAAAAAAAGGAGCACCGGTCTACCCCAAAAATGATTGGCTGACGACCTAATTCCAATCAGGGGAAGAAGATGGATGAGAGTCGAACAGGATAGAGAAAAATAGAGAACGTTTGAAGAAGCCTACCTCCAACAATGGAGAGACGGCTAAAGAAGAAGAATTATAAGTTCTACTAAAACAAAATATTAAATATATCTATAATAAATCTTACTGTTTAATTTGGAACACATTGTGAATAATTTTTTAAATATTTTTTTATGTGTATATGAAATTGTCTCGACATTAGTTTCGCCAACCAATGTTGGCATCAGCAGGTGTGCCAAATAAATTAATTGTTTGTAACACCATATGATGACAACATTGATTGGAGTAACTACTGTGGCGATAAATTCATATAAACTAAATTAATTAATTGTGATGTTACAACATTATCCTAACTGAAACAATTAGGCTTTAAATATCATAGTGTTTCCTCCAAAACAAGGGAAGAACTACTAAATTACTATTATATTTCTTGAGCAAGGAGGTCAAACTTCATATTTGATAGTATATCTTCAAGCAATTCATGAACAAACCAAAATTAGTGAATATTTTCATAATTAAAAATGATACTTATACTTAAATAATTATAGTCCCTTCTGCTACAACGTTGCATATACGTAAATCTGGTTAAATTGAAATTTTATACGAATCCTGTATTTCGCATTACTTGTTGTAATCGTTGTTGTGATCGTCATATGGTTGAAGAGTCATTTAATTTTTTTTTTAAAACATGTCAATTAACAATAAACGAATTAATATATATTTATAATAATATCTTAAATAAATCGTACACACATTTTTCAGATCGCTTGCACCCTATACAATCACCTTATAGATGTTATTTAATCACCTGACAGTTTCAAAACCGGTCTTCATAAAAATATTGTTAAAGGCTTAGATAAAACAAAAAAAATATAGAAAATAATTTTTATTATAATACATTTTAGGTCAAGTGAATATTTCGTATTGAGTAAAGTCTAACGACCATCGCGTAAAGTGAGGTATACCTGCACTTGGTTAATTCCCAAATACATTCTACGTTTAAATAATTAGATCTAAATTAGCATAAATATACCCCCGGGGGTATCATTCGGTGCTTCGGTCATTCCGTACGAATGCAGTTTTAATAGTATCATTTATCCTACCAAATGCTAAATGATACTTTTAGATATTTTGGATCACTCAAAACAAAGAGTTGCCGACGAAAGCGTTGCTATTTTAATACGTTTAATCGTTAAAACCAGATAGTTTAAAGTAATATGTACTAAGCATGTAAAAAGCTTTTCAAATAATGAATTCTTAACAGTCGTTTGTTGACCATTCACGCCCAGTAATCCTTATAATATAGTCGGTCCAATAGGCAGGGGGACGTCCAACTCTAGGGAATCCTATGCGCAGTTCCAGTTAAGAACCCGTTTCCCTAATCGCCTGTAGTTTTCCGTGGCCAGTCCATAGCCACTCCAGCCCGCCTATCCTCAGAGCTACCTCAGTCACTTTGGTTGGTTGGTGAAAAAAATAATTACTGATTATGTCCTTCAAGATTATTACAAATATGCCTCTTTCCACGCCACACTGGGCGACCTGGAACTTGCATACCCCTTGTTAGCGTCTACGTTTTGGCTCCATATATAACTGGCAAGACATGCTGATTGAAGACTTGAGGCATTGCGTCATATCTTCGCTTCCAAACTCAACAATACCATAAAAATAATGGTATATTTAGTAACAATCAAACTCTATTTTATAATTATATTATCGTCATTGCTAGACCTTGACTCCAGACCTCCAGTTTTTTCTTCAAGTTTTTGATCTCCTGTGTGAAAGCAGGTCAATTTTAGAGTCAAAGTTTTTTTCGATCGCTTACTTGTAGAGTTAAAGTTAGATTGTGTTGCTAGTGGTCCCACTGATGAAGAGCGGCATCGTGCATTCTGCTTAGCATCATCATCATCATCAGCCGTCTGTCATTCACTGCTGAATGTAGGCCTATCCCAAAGCACGCCACCGCCCCCTATCCATTGCCGCTCGCATCCATCCAGGTCCAGCAATCCTCTATTCTGCATATGGTCCTTCTTATTGCCATGGCACTACCGGTAAAGCGTCAGCTATTTCGGATTACTGGAGATGTTGCACAGCACCAAGGACTCCCGTTAGCAATTTTCTAAATTCTTATTGTATTCGCCTACAGTACGTTTATCGAGGACTTCACCCAAAATAACACGTTAAGTGAGGATATGATCACCCAGTAGTAGTTTGCGTTTTTCGGAAATAATATTATATTATATTTAAATTTTCTTCTTATTCTTCTGGTTTCTTTTCTATTGAAGGACGGACTACATCGTGGATATTTTTAATTTGGATGCAAAATTTTAATCGTCATTGAGGGTTTTTTAACCAGAATATTCCCAATTAATACGAATGAAAACGTCAGTTTTCTAGAAGTTTTATGATATTTTATGGGAATGACATGTTTCGCCCTACTAATGCATTTTCAAATATGACGAAATTTCAGATTAGTTAGGATATGATCACCCATACGTAGTAAGTAGTTTGCGTTTGTCTGGAAATTATATTACATTAAAAATATGTTAGATTTAAAATTTCTTCTTATTCTTCTGGTTTCTTTTCTATTGAAGGTTGGACTACATTGTGGCTATTTTTAATTTAGATGTAGAATGTTTTTTCAACCAGGATGTTCTCAATTTACGAATGAAAACGTCAGTTTTCTAGAAGTTTTATTATATTTTATGGGAAACACATGTTTCGCCCTTCTAATACATTATCAAATGTGACGAAATTTCAGCTTGTTGCTGTTTATAAACACTAGTTAATTCGTTAATTACCATACTCCTTTAATAGTGTTTATAAACAACAACGAGCTGAAATTTCGTCATATTTAATAATGCTTTAGAAGGGCGAAACATGTAATTCCCATAAAATATTATATAATAAAACTTCTATAAAACTGACGTTTTTATTCGTATTAATTATTTAATATAGAGTTTTACATCACTGTTCAAGAAAAAATAAACAGAATGTTCTTTTTTTCCCGATACTTCGTTTTCTTTCAACATTACCTTGGATAATCAATCGTAGCACTTTGTATTTTGTTTCTGTGTTTCTGTTTATCTCATTTTAAATTTATCAGGTCCTCTGCCAAATAAATAGCTTTAGTGTAATTATTCACTTCAAAAATCTTCCATTTACAAAATCTTTCCAAAACATTGAATTTTATCCCATTAATCTTTTGTTAATGTTTTGCCACTGGTTTTCTGTCTAATTTAAATTTGCACATGTCACGTGCTTTTGTATTCAGATTATGTTCAAAATATATTTAATTAGTGATCTGCCAATGATGAAGATGTAGGATCTTCGAATCACGCGGAGAAAAATAAACTTAAATGAAGAAAAAAAGTAGTGTTAATGAAAATAGTTATATTAGATAACATCACATATTATTACAAAAATAAGTATTAAGTTATATTGAATATTGCAACATTTTTATTCGTAATTTATAAAAATAGTTAGTTTATATGTTTACCTAATCCAAAAATAATTTAAAAGATATTTATACAATTTCTTAAAAAAATATTCTGCAATTGGATAGATTTCTTCTCCTTGCAATATTTACACATTAAATATTTTTACAGTCTTCGTTCTTCATAGTTAAGGATGATTGCGCCATTTTAACTTCTCTTTAGAAATTCTAAGTGGTGTAGGTATGTTCGTCCCTGATAATTATCTTCAACTAAGGGGCCCCATATTGTTTTATATCCCAAGATGCAGAAACAACCTGCCAATGATTATGCCGGTAGTTAGAGCAATATCTTTGAAAAATCGTGTCACCTTGGAGATTGGCGTATTTTGTGATAGTGTAGTTGACCTGAGGAAGGCGCTGTCTCTGCCATTGTTATAATTGTGAGTTCATCATATTATTTCATTGTGTATTATTTTTTATTAATGTGTCTAAAACTTTTTATAACTAACTAATTAACTAACTAACCATCAGGCCATTTACCCGGAGGGGTAGGCAGAAAGGATGGATCGCCACAATGCTCTGTCCTGGCATACCTGTCGGGCTTTCTCTGCATTCATACATCGTACCATGCACGCACGTCGATTATTCCGACTTTGAATGTGGCCGCCTTTTAGTAATTGACTAATTTGGTCATGCCATGTTTTCTTCGGTCGTCCTCGGCTTCTTTTTCCACTCACGCTGCTTGTGTAAAACTTTTTAACCATTCTACTCTCATCCATTCGTTCCATATGTCCAAACCTCAGGGATCCTTTTCTAATCTTATCCATGATACAGTCATATGCCTTACATTTCTTTCTTATTTCATCGTTCGGCATTCTATCACACAACGTTTTCCCGCACATTCTTCTTAGTGATCTCATTTCTACGGTGTTTATCCTGCTTTCATCCTTATTTTGCCAGCTCCAAGCTTCACTTCCATACACGATGGTTGACACTAGATCTCCATTGTTTACTGCCATCTTTGCTTCTGTGGATGTATTTCTATTTGCAGTAATGACAATGACTTTGTGAGCGCAATTTATTTTATTCCCAGCACCAACCCTTCTTTCGATGTGTTTCTCTATTTTTCAGTCTTTTGTAAACATGTTTTTATGAAATAAAACTTTTTATGAATAATAATACGTATCATTGGTGTATTTGAATGTAGTTCCGTGATGCTTTTGATATGTTTAAATATATTAATGTAATGAAATTCAATTGTCTTGTAATAAGAAATTTATTTAAAAAAGTTACTTATAAATGGATGAAATCAATAAAAAGTTATAGTATAATATTATAAAATAAAATAAATATATAAAAAAATCCATTGGCGTGTTTGGATATCATCAGTCAACAATCATTTTAAAGCGGTTAGTCATTGGTGCGTTGACCCTCGATAAAAAATCCTCTAAAGACAAACACATGTTGATTACTTATCCATCTCCGCCAAGATTGCAAGTCTGGAATGAAATAGGTACCGCATCAATAATGACAAAACATTTAAGGCACTCACAGACCGTCGGGCAGTTCTTCCCCGAATCGGATAGCGATTGCCAGAAACATTAATTTATTGTGAATGTGGAGCGATAATGGTAACCGGCGGGCCCGCGCGTAAGCGGAGCGTATGCTGTGAAATTAAATGAAGCGGCAACTCCCATACAGAGTGGACGCAGATTCATTGGATATCAATTACGAATAAATCAGCGATTGAATTGTGCCATGAACAATGTCCAGAACCGGCGAGGCCGAAGCTTGAACGTGAAGGGATGATCAATCATGCATGTTCTTGTAAAACGTATCAAACGGCTGTTGAGAGTATTGGTAATGAAACAATGGCCAATCAATTAATGGATTAAATTGTTTGAATTGCTAACCGTGACAGTTTCATTTGTTTTTTGTGATCCCGCCAAGACCGATATGAATTTATTTCCGAATTCTTCGAAACTTGTTGATTGAATCATGATGTAAAACTCTATATTACATATGTAATAAAATTTGCTACTATTTATGGACCAGACGATGGCCAGACCAGGCTACGAGCTGCCGATACCAGTCAAAGCTACAAAGGTAAGCGGAATTTTAGTAAACTAAATATATATTATAAGGGAATTTTTGATAGACAGCTTAAAGAGGAAGATCGAGAAAATCGTGGGGATGATCAAATAAATAAATTATATCAAAGAAAGTATTCAAATTGACATAGGAACAAATACACATAAAGGTTCGAAAAATCACGAAGATTTTACATTTAATATATTATTGTAACACCTAATGATGTCAACATAGGTTGACAATTAGATTGAGTAAAACAAAGTACACTGTATAACTTCAAGAAAACTAAATTGATATTATTATTTTTCTTTTACTTTTTTAACAAACAAAATTTAACAATGGTTAAAACCACTTTTACTCATATCATTACCACCATAATCGCTCCATAAAATAAAATTTAAAAGTGGTTTAATACAGTTTAAATTTATTGTGTAAGACAGTGTAAATTTACATTTTGCCCGAACCAACAATTCCATATCGTTAAGATTTAATAATTAGTTTTATTGTTAATACGAATGTCAGTTTATCGTCAGTTTTATTGGAAATGGCATGTTTTGCCTTGCTAAGGCATTATCAAATGGTTTAAGACATCATAAAGGAAAATCTAGTTTCATTTTATAATGTATAAAGAAACATATATTTTAAATATGCCATTGTTTTGGCCGAAATTCTATGAAACCTCAACATTATTAGGTGTTTAATTATAAAACTCTGTTTGTATCACAATATTTATTTTTCGTGACAGCTGTTTCGTCAATCTATGTAGACATCATCAGATGCTAAAATTTAAACAGTTGATAAATTATTGAAAAACCTGATGATATCAACATAGGTAGACGAAACAGCTGTCGCGAAAAATAATAATAAAAAATAAAAAAAGTGATACATAAACAGAGTTTAATAATTAAAAAAATAATAAACTCTTAAATTAAATATATTTGTTTTATGTATCACAATTTATTTTATTTTACGCGACACCTGTTTCGTTAACCTATGTTGACATCATCAGGTGTTACAATAATATATCAAATGTCAAATTTTCGTGATTTTTCGAACCTTTATATGTATTTGTTCCTATGTCAATTTGAATAATTTATTTTAAATAATTTTGAATTAATAAAATTGACATAGGAAGAAATATACTTAAAGGTTCGAAAAATCACGAAAATTTTACATTTGAGATATTATTGTAACAGTATTTTATGTTATTATAATAACACAACGAAGTAGCAG
The DNA here is from genome assembly GCA_022606425.2 of Lepidostoma basale. Taxonomy (NCBI): domain Eukaryota; kingdom Metazoa; phylum Arthropoda; class Insecta; order Trichoptera; family Lepidostomatidae; genus Lepidostoma; species Lepidostoma basale. The sequence continues at coordinate 65,410 of JAHDVF020001541.1, read as the reverse complement.
TGTATTAATCAATCCCCTTAGATTAATTACCACATTTAAGTGATACCCTAAATAGGCAAAGCATATTGAGTCATAGTTTTACAATATTGCCCACCGAGAATCAAAAGCGTAAGCGTTAAAATAAATTTAATAAACTAACTAAATAACAATCACGCCGTATCTCCAAAGCGGTAGGCAAAAATAATGGACCTGTTATTTTCTGACATACTTGTCTCGCTTTCTCAACATTTATACATCGTGCCATGCAAGCACGTCGATTTCTTCGATGTTAATGTTTGATTGATTTGTTCGTGCCACATTTTCCTCGGTCTTCCTCTATTTCTAGTTCCGTCTACGTCGTTAAATACTTACAATCCATTTTTTTCATTGTATCTAAACCACCTTAATGACCCTTTCATTAACAATTTTATTTGCACTGCATTTGTTCTTACGTGTGTATTTGCATTTGACACTCATATACATACATATATATCACAAATTCACAGTACATGCTTCACTTTCATACATAAGGGTCGGTACAAGAACAACATTGTGCACTACCGTCTTAGCTTTTTGGATAGGCTTGCTCGATAAATTTGGTTTGCCTTAACACTAAATAAGAAAAGTCCATTTATACTGGACAGTGACCGTACCTGCGCCGTAACGTCACCAAGGTAGCCTTGAATCTCAACAGCTCGTTATCTCAAGCGCTATGATAAAATCGCCTTCAGGAGAGTTGATGACGCGCAGATGTAAAACTGACACTTATCAACTCTTCCGATGGTGATTTTTTTTTATAGCATTTGAGATAACGAGTTGGTGAGATTCAATGCTACTTAGGTACATTACGGTGCCGTTACGGTCACTGTCCAGTGTAAATGGATCTTTTGTATATACGAGTTTTAAACTATAAAAAAGTTTTTTTTTTTTCTTGAATAATGATGTAAAACTCCATAAATTAAATAATTAATACGAATGAAATCGTCAGTTTTCTAGAAGATTTATTTTATTTTATGGAAATTACATGTTTCGCCCTTCTAAGGTATTATCAAATGTGATTTGATAATGCCTATAATAAAACTTCTAGAAAACTGACGTTTTCATTCGTATTAATTACGAGTATATAATTTTTTTTTTTGCATTTATTACTTAGGTAATAAATATTCTTATTTATAAGAATAAGAAATCCTATTAACATCTCGTTATTATTTTTAACATCATAATAATATGGCTTAATTATTTGAAATTTTATTTTAATAGAGTTTTATACAAAGTCTAAAATCCTTAGTTATCCGAAACTTTATTAGCAGCACAAATTATTTTCGGCATAATTAACAGAGCTTATTTTACGGCAGCAACAATAAAAATCGTAATAATATTAACATTTTAATTCCCTTCGTAGAACAGGGGGCTTAACGTAATTTATTTGAAATAATACAAGTAACGAATTCTCATACTTCAGTTGTTTCTTGCCGGAGATAAAATTATAATGGGGGGCGTACTTAGGAAATTTGCATATTATTTTGATTGAACATTTTCATTAAATTCGGTAGTCAAATAACACGGAGGCAGTCATGTGTGATATAATCCCTACCAATGGCAGTGGCGTCTCTTAGCGCCACCATTTGTAACATTATTCATCTTCTTCTTCTTTTTATAAATTTTGCGATCTGTTCAGACAGGATACCAATTTTAGTCCTGTGATGAAAATGTCCAACTTTCTCTCCATACCTTTGGTGATCGTCCGCTGTTTGACGGCCCTCTGAAGGTATCGTGCATCAAGATTTTTGCCATGCTGTTATGGCTGTGGAAATATTATTCTCTATGCTTAATCGAGTCATCTCGGAGATTGACATATTATTTCGTGACAGTGGGAGAGTTGCCTTAGGGATGAAATATCAATGTTATGCTTCTTTATATTTCTTGCACTTACTTCTTTAATGTTTCTTTAATGAATTTTCATTATATCTGGTATTATATATCTGTAATGTTTGTGATTTTTATTAAATAAATGAAGAAGAGAAAAACGACATCGGATTACAAGCTGTGTATATCCTCTAACGTGATTTCTCCTGTATCGCCATCTCAACCACTCCAGGTTCTTCTTCTTTTTTTTTGTCCTGTCACACCTCCGTGGTGCATAGACCCTCAAGGAACCTTCTCTTCTGATGCCTAACATCATCCCAAGTGAGGCCTGCCGCTTTAACTTCGTCCTGCAGGGCTCTTCTCCAGGTGGCTCTAGGTCTGCCTCGCTTTCTCTTCCCCCCATAGGGGACCAGTCTAGTGCGTCCAGAGCGATGCAGGCTGGGTTCCGTCTCAAAGTGTGACCGATCCACTGCCATTTGCGTCTAGCGACTTGTTCTCTAATAGACATTTCGCCTGACATGGTCCAGAGAACGGCATTTGACACTGTTTGGGGCCAAGAGATCCTGAAATTTAGCAAAAGCACCTATTTATAAACATCTGGAGTTTTGCAATAATGTCCGCGGTAGATTTCCAAGTCTCACATCCGTGCTCACGGTGTCATTATTATTATTTTTACTTTATTATAGATGTAAATTAAATTTAATCATTGGACCAATTTAAAATAGGCATTTTTTTATTATTATCTAAACTCTGCCTTCATTAACTGTTTTTTTTTCATTAACATTGCTTCTTGCTTATTCCCGCCTAAGATTCATATTTTTTTTTCCTTCTCACATGTTGTCTCCATACATTGTGAACATACAGGTGAATAATCTTATATTGTCTTAGTGGCTATATTATATAACTTAATACTTATGATCTCACCGGATCCCACGAACGTCTCATATAAATTCGTGTATTTTTCGACTGCGAAATTGTATGTGATTTAATATTTATTTTAATATTTTTTTCATGCCATGTTTTTCTCTGTCTTTACTGCATTCTTTAAATATAGTTTTTTAAAACCTTCATCTCTTAAATTCTCCTTAAAATTATACTTCGTCTCTTATATTCGTTACATATAATCTTGAAATGCATTGCTTCATAATGATTCCGTTTTTATTTTTATTTTTTTTAAATTTCGTTTCGTATTTTGTTGTTGTTTTTTTTAAATAATAAAAAATATTCACCGACCGCCTCTGCTGTTCAGGTTTCCGAGAGAGATCCCGAACTCGATTGTTTGATGCCTTTACTCATATTTACGGAAAACAGAAACACAAATCGATATAAATAATTAAACCTTCATGTCGTATTTCACTCGTTTTGTGTATTTTCAAAGGAATTACAAATTAGGTCACACGAATATTTCTCGTACTTTTTGATACCCTTATGTGTTGTTTGCATTGTGACTGTATTGAGGGTAAATAATAGAAAACAGGGAGTTGAGGATCAATGAAACTAAATACAATGAAATTAATAGCATAACATTATTAGAAATGAGATCACTAAGAAGAATGTGCGGGAAAACGTTGTAGATAGAATACCGAACGATGAAATAAGAAAGAAATGTAAGGCAGATAACTGCATCATGGATAAAATTAAAAATAGACCGCTGAGATGGTTTTGACATACAGAACGAATGGATGAGACTAGAATGGTTAAAAAGTTGTACACAAGCTGCGTGAGTGGAAAAATAAGCCGAGGAAGACCGAGGGAAACATGGAATGACCAAATTAATCAATTACTAAAAGGCAGCCGCATTCGAAGTCGGAATAATCGACGTGCGTGCATGGTAGAATGTATAAATGTAGAGGACGAGAGGTATGCCAGGACAGAGGATTGTGGCGATCCATCCTCTCTGCCTACCCCCGGGGAAATGGCGTGATGGTTAGTTAGTAAGTTAGTTAATGATAATAATAGTGTTTATAAATAGGTGCCTTCGCTCAATATTCAAAATCTATTGGCCCCAAACAGTGTCAAATACCGCTCTCCGGACTATGGCAGGAGAAAAGCCAATTAGAAAACAGGTCGCTAGACACAAATGGCAGTGGATCGGTCACACTTTGAGATGGAACCCAGCCTGCATCGCTCAGGGTGCACTAGACTGGTCCCCTATGGGGGGAAAGAGAAAGCGAGGCAGACCTAGAGCCACCTGGAGAAGAGCCCTGCAGGACGAGGTTAAGGCAGAAGGCCTCACTTGGGATGATGTTAGGCATCAGGCATGCGATAGAGTCGGGTGGAGAAGGTTCCTTGAGATCCTATGCACCACGGAGGTGTGACAGGACAAAAAAGAAAAAGAAGAAGAAATACCAACTTTTTAGTCAGTTGAGTTGGATATCCTTATTTTTTAATGGTGCCGTGTCAGTTCCCCTCAACGTTGGTGATCACTGCAACAAAGGCATTTTTGTCCTGCGCCACTTGGAACAGACTCTCAATTCTGCTCAATCTTGTCCGTTCTCTTATATTTCGCAGCCAGGACCACTGCTTTCTACCAACTTCCCGACGTCTCCCTATTTTACCTGTGATTATCAGCCGAATAAGGTGGTATCTTTCTCCCCTTAGCACATGACTCAAATATGAGACCTTTCTTACCTTCACATTAGAAAACGCTCTCTTTTATCATATTTTTTTAAATTTAAAAATACTCATACTTTGGTGGTAGAGTCTGCACATGCACTGTTTTTTGTTTTAAATCATGAAGGATGAACATTTATTATACCGAACCCTTCTTGGAATTTTTCATTGAAATTAATATTATTAAATATTATTCTACGTAACCATTATATTGTTTTATAATTCCATATTTAAATTTAACGTCTAGACATATCTTTTTGTTCGATTTCACAAAGTTCTCTGTTAAAATGTATATACTCGTGGGCAAATGATAAACTTTAATTTCGTATGCGTACATAAACTCGAATTTAAATTTGCCGAAGTTAGTTAATTTTTAATACATTATTATTAAGTTTACAAAATTGAAATATGTAACTTTGTTTTAATCGTGTATTGTGTGTGTTTTGTTATTAATCATTATGATATCGACTTAGGTTCTAGTCACCTACATTACTAACGGTAGTTAATTACGACTGTTAAACATCTGCCTAATCCAGAGAGAAAAAATCATACCGACAATATTATTTTACATATCTTCTTCTTCTTCTTCTTTTAATAGATCTGACGATCTGTGACACAGAAATCATGTCTCGTCAGATGATAAGGTCCAGCTGTTCTTCCATCTCTTAGGCGGTCTTTCAGGTGGGCAATGTCCGGAGGGGATTTCATAAGCGGTTGTACATGCAAGTCTGTCACCATCCATTCGGGCTACATGGTCCCTCCAGTATCTTCTTCTGAATCTACTCCACTGAACGATATCCTCTATTTCGCAAGTTTTTCTTATGTCTACATTGCGGACACGATCTTGGATAGTTTTTCCAGTAATTGATCTTAGGACCTTCATCTTCGATGTTCTTAGTAGTCCCTTGGTTCGCACAGTGTCGGCCCGCGTCTCTATAGCGTACGTCATGATAAGTCGCAAGCATATTTTATAAATTCTGATCTTGCTGTCGATACGCATGTGCTTGTTCTTCCAGACATAGTATTTTACTGACTTGTTCTCATACTTCGGTGTAAAGGTCATTTTGGCTATTTAATATAATATATTGAGACAGATTTAATATAATATATTGACAAATATGCCTTTGCTGTTGTGATCGCCAACGTGAGGGGGACCTGACACGGAACTGAAAGAAGAAGAAGAGGGAAAAAATTGTCCCACGACCAAGAACATTTTATGAGATGTTGTATGTCTCGACATCTACGGTGGGTTGGTCTTGTTGAGAGAATGCCAGATGACAGATCATCAAAGATTATGTCCAGTACCGCGTGAAAAGACACAGATCAAGAAGACCAAGACAAATCAAGAAAAATATCGTCTGACTACGTGTAAGAGGATTGAAGGAGACTAGGAAGACTGAAACATGTAGAGGAATGGAAGGGGGCAGAGGAGGATCTAGAGGACCATATAGAGGAGGCCAAACCGGGATAAAGTGCTATTCTTTCAACTAAATTGTTAACCTCATTTTTTTGGCTTGAAGACAGAAATGAGTAAAAATCATTAATTTTATTTTCAAAGTAACACATTTTTTTTTTGAGTCGGGTCACTTTACAATTACTAGTATAATATGATTGTTCAAGAAACAGTTGAATATGTAAAAGACTTAATTTTAAGAAGTTATTATTATTATTATTATTATTGATGGTTGAGGTATTAGTTTTGTAAAACTCCATTATTATTAAAATAGTAAACACGGTTATTAAGTGGTTTTAATTGGATTTAATTTATACAAATTTGTCATAATTTATATAATTTATATAATATAAATCAAATATAAGTAAAACCACAAAACAATCGTGTTTACTATTATAAATGAATATTATAATTTTGTTGAATCGCTTTTTACATCATGACAGCACGTGCCAAATCGATGTAAAGGGTATTATAGCTATCATAGTTATTCTCGTGACATGTGAAAGGTAGCTTATCTCTCGCTATTTTTATTGTCACGTGAAATTTTAATTGTATCTCAATAGAGACGAAGATGCAAACTGGAAATTGAATATGGTTGATCAAGGTGTTTACAGGACTTATGACCTGTCATTGGTTGGGTTAAGCGCACGCTTTATGTAATTACAACATTCCCCATTCCACATTTTTTTATGACCATGTAAGACAAATTTTTGGAAGTTGTATATATGTTACAAATCTATGCCTAACTTCACGTGGGTGAAATCCAGGATTCGTATACAAGTATAAGTATTCATTCACAAAAAAAAAATGTCACGTGAAATCTATACCAGATCAAATACAGTGTGACTATCACACTGTCCTTGCCGGGAATCGAACCCGAAACCTTCGGGATGGTAGTCAATGCACTTACCACTCGGCCACGAAGATCAGTGGTCTTTGAAGTGCGTATAAAATCAAAATAACGAACATTTACGGCTTTTGATCATATCGAACATTGCGATATCAGAGCTCTCGTGTAGATAAATTCAATAAAAATACATTCACACACGATAAAACAACGTAACGCAGTGCGCGTTCATTAGAGTCGATGTCTCCTTCGCGCGTTGTGTAAATAACGAAGCATCTACCCTTAATATCTTCTGATCTCGGGGTCATTAAAACGTGAGAACTAAATAAGCAATAAATTCTTGTAATACGAAACTTATTAAGCGATAAAATATTATATAAATATTTTTTTGCATAAATAATTTTAGAGGAACTGACAAAAACGTAAAACAAATCTGATGTTAAATAAAGATTTTTTTTTTAAATTAGTATTAAAGGTAATGTTATTTATTGTTTCTTGAACTTCTTCTTGTTCTTCGATGGCCCTACAGCCCATATCGAGGCTAAGACTCCAGTATTCTTCGCCTCCAACTCCTCTTGTCCTCCGTTTCGACCCTCCAATATGACCTCGTAACAATTTCGCCCCGTCTCTCCCAACTTCGACCTCCCATCGCAACCTTAGTCGTCTAATTAGTCTTCTATCACCTGGGTGCCACTCCAGCGATCTTTTTGGGGTTTGCGATGACGGTATCCTTTGCACGTGACCGGCCCATCTCAGTCTATTCAGTCTGACCTGTGTGGAGAGACTAGGAGCTTTGTTAATATGGTACAGCTCGCATTATGCCGCACTCCCCAGCCTTCACCGTCATTCACAGGTCCCAGCATCCTTCTCTCAAAAGCATCTAGTCGCTCTGCGGATTTTACTGTTTGATGCATATTTTGTATATCCTAAATCTGTAAATTTTGCATCTTGCACTACAGCCTATAAAGATTTATTATATACTTTGGCCAGTATTTTTTTTACCTTTCTGCTTTAAAATGCTTTTTTTAAATGTGTTATATAAGAACACACTAAATAATTCTATTCATACAAATTTTCAAATCTAAAACAATTTTAGTTATTATTGTAAACGTATTTTTAGAAAATTTTCAGTAATTCAAATGTGTAAATCATATTTTGAGTCATATCTTTTAAATTATTTATTCATTAAAATATTCAAATATGACGACGACATGAAGGAAGGAAAAAAAGGAGTAAATTCCCGCAAGACAATGAATTAGAAGCAGATTACATCAGCACATTGTTCTTAGGAAGTTATTTTTTAATATTTTGGTTAAAGTGGATGTGTTATTATTTGAATACACCGCAGGTGCCGTGTTATGAATTAATGTTACATTTTCAATGTGAAACATTCATAATTGTTCTTGATTCACCAAGAGCATATAGCAGGAGCAATAATTTACCCAAAAATTAATTAATTAAATATTTCCACCGGTGAATGAAATAGTATTAGAGTATTATAATGAATCGACTAATCTATTACTTTTTCTATTAAATACATTCAATATTTTACTTTTATATCTATTATATACAATTATAGAATATTTATTGTTTCTTGAACAATGATGTAAAACTCCGTATTAAATCATTAATAGAGATAAAACGTATGTTCTCTTGAGGTTTTATGACGACTCATTTGAGAAAGGTGAAACATTTCATTTCCATAAAATATAATAACCCTCATAGAAAATATATATTTTAATTTGTATTAATTTACGAATATAATAATCCAATTGTAGGTATTTTTAACTCTTCATTGGACTGAAAAAAAATATTTCCCACTTGATATTATCCATGTTTATTTGAAGATATAGATTAGATCCAAAAAAGGTTATATAAATAATATGAACTTATGGAATAAAAAAAATGGAAGAAGTAGGATTACGGATTTTTTTTATGAATTGACAAATAAACGTTCAATATTTTATGTTGGGAGGAGTTCATTGTTAATAATGAAAATATATTTATTAAGAATTAATTGTATCTCAATAGAGACGAAGATGTAAATTATTTGGAAACAGAATATGGTGGTCGAGGCGTTTACAAGACTTGTGACCTGTATATTTATTAAAAAAAAATCTTTTAATGATTTATTATGTAAACTTCCAATTGATTTTATGGCTTACACATCAGAAGATGGTCATACAAACCATCCGAAATATGTCAGCGAAGACACCAAACGATGGTAGCGAGGTGTCGAAATTGGCCGTCGTCATTAAATCAAGTAAAATTAAACAAAATATACAAAATAAATCCTTTTTTTATGATGTACTCGTATATGTTTGCGCTTTGCTATTAAAAACAATATAATTTGATATTATCAGTTTCCTTGTCCCCTATTGAGAATTAAAATACATTTATTTATTGTTTCTTGTACAATGATGTAAAACTCCATATTAAATAATTAATACGAATAAAAACGTCAGTTTTCTAGAAGTTTTATTATATTTTATGGGATTGACGTGCTTCGCCCTTCTAAAGCATTATCAAATGCCTTTACATTTGATATTTCCTTAGAAGAGCGAAACATGTCATTCCCATAAAATATATTAAAATTTATAGAAAACTGACGTTTTCTTTCGTATTAAAACATATTTAAATATTTAATATTTTTTGATGATTTCACATCAAGTTTGTAATTGACAGTACATCAGGTTCGTCCTTTTCATTAGGATTATTTAATAAATATTAATTACTAAAAAAAACAAGTATTGGCGTATCTTTTTTATAACTTTTTAAGATAGTAAATAAGAAATAAATCCACAACATTTTACTGATATATTTAATTTGACAAAATATTAATTTCCAGGGGGGCCTTGTGTAATTTTGTGTCTGAAAGGGAGCCATGGGTCAAATATGTTTGGGTTAAACTGTTATAAAGCAAAACGTGTCAACCATAAAAAGATAACATTACATTTCGTTAAAACACAATTTTAATATCACCAAATAAATAATTTGATATTCAATGAATTAAAATAAGAAGCTATTTATTAAATTTGACGAATTAATTAATTAAAATAAAGGCGTGGGCAGTAATATTTTTAACACGTGCATGCTAATGTTTAAGTTTTCTAATGTTTATTAGCACTTCTCGAGTGAATAACCTTAATGGGTTAGACTTCATTAAGAAGTATGAAAAGGAAGTACCCATTGTCCCCTCTAATGGTCCCATTCTAACACCTTCGGGCCACTTCATGCGTAAAAATATTATACCCGATTTGATTTATGAACGTGTTAAATGAAGGAAATTTCTATTTCAACCTTGTCTAACACATATTTTAAAAGTTGCTGCCTAATTAGGATTCTCTTTATTAGTTAGATATTCCAGAAAGATAAAATTATACACGTTTTTAATCACTTCTGGTGCGTTATTTAAATAGTTCAGAAATAATAGACACAAAAACGATTAATTAACTTAACAAGATGCAAAAAATAGATTTTATCGTACGTAATGATATTTAAAGAAAATATAAGTTTATTGAAACTTTATACGAGTATGTACACAGGATTTTCATTACACACACTGCTCTATCATGTCACACCTCTATAGATTCTTTCACATTCATACAGCGTCGTACACACATCGATTTAAAATGGCCTTTAAAATTTGACAATTTGATCCTGCCACTTTTTCTAGGTCTTCCTCGACTATGTTATCCATTCAAATCATTAACGTATACTTCTTAATCATTATGTATTTATCCATATGTTCAAGCCAACGTTGTGATCTTTTTATAATGTTGTTTATAACCCTTTCTTCTGCTCTATATCGATTATTACACATGTGTCTAGATATATCATATATATTCGGCTCTCATCCTTCTTCTGCCAGTTCCATGCTTTGCTTACATGCATATTAATATTATTAACATTAAATAATTAATGTTTTTAATTTCTTCGTAGAAGTTCATTTTAAATAATGAAAACAAAAAGAAATTGATGCATAATTTCTTTATTATTATGTATTTAGTGTGTTTCCACTTGTGTTTATGTTCAACCGGTTTCAGCAACTTACTGCCATCTTCTGTGTTGAACAGAAGATGGCAGCAAGCTGCCGAAACCGGTCGGTCATAAACACAAGTGGAAGCACACTAAATACATGATAATAAAGTTATTTTGTATACATTTTTTGGTGTTCAAACAAACAAACCATCAAGCCGTTTCCCGGGTCGGCAGAGAGAATGGACCGCCACACTACTCTATCCTGGCAAACCTCTCTAGTTTCCTCCACATTCATACAACGAGTCATACACGCACGTCGATTCCTCCGACTTCTAACATGACCAACCTTTAAAATTTGATTAATTTGGTCATGTCATGTTTTCCTCGGTCTGCCTCGAATCCGTACCCCATTTACATCATTAACGTATACTTTCTTAAGCATTCTTTCTCCATCCATACGTTCTATATGTCCGAACCAACGCAGCGATCCTTTCATAATTTTGTTCATAAAACCTTCTTTCGCTCTATATTCCTTTCTTATATCAGCATTGTTGTGTTTATTATTTAATTAACATTAAACAAAACATTAAAAACATATTTAAAGTATTTATTGGTTCTTTAACAATTATGTTAAACTCCATATCAAATAATTAATACGACTAAATATATCTGTTTTCTAGAACTTTTTTTACAGTTAATGGGAATGATTTGTTTTGCCTTTCTAAGGATTGATATTGCCATTTAATAATGCCGCAAAAAGGCGAAACAGGTTAAAACTTCATTCCCATAAATTATATTAAATTTCTAGAAAACTGATATTTTCATTGGTAGTAATCATAAATAAAGATTTTCGTATTATTGTTTATAAATTAATTAAGTGTTATGTTAGTGATGTTGTTTATTTTATCTTTGTCCTTGAATGAAACAGTTTTTGGTGAGGCCATCTTGGAGTTCTGGGGAGCAATTTAGAATTTCTCCGGGAGATGTCTCGTTTCGCGGGTCGCGTGTTCCGCGACTCCTTCAATTAACTTTTTTTACGATAACAACGATTCCACTGTTGAGTCGTAATAATAAAAAGCTCGGGCGAGCCTTTCGCGATGCTTTACAAACACCCCTCGTTACACAGATGCGACATGGTCGACTCAACAAGAAATCGTTTCAACTCATGAATTAAGATTTTATAATTGTTTGTTTTAAGTATTTAAATGTGCGGTTGATGTCGATTGAGCTTTGCCGCTTTTGCATTAGCGTTTTGGCGGGATGGGTGCTTACTCGGCCGTCTTTGGCCATTTTCTCGTCGCGAATTTAAATTGATTCGAACGCCGCTTCTTCTGGACTGGGATCAATTAAATTTTAATTCCCCAAATTCAATTTGCAGCGCGAATTCGGTTTACGGAGCTTCTGTTCGATTATTTCACGGGCCTTGAAGTATACAAAAATGCGGAAAACAATCAAAATTATCACCCGAAAAATCTATTAATGTTAATAATGTTGATTGGACAACCGATTTTCTTATAGCCAATCCAAATAAGACATTTTTTGTCAGCATTAAACAATGTTAATTCACGTTATGAGAAAAATATACCAAACTTATTAATTTATTATTATTATTACTGTTTCTTACCTAAAACAAATATTAAAATAATATATACCTGCCTCTTTAAAGTTGAAAAAAACACTTTTTACTTAGTTTAAACCACTTTATTTGAGTAAATCTTTTAAATTAAACACTTTTAGTTAGTTTGTTTTTTACTTTTGTATAGAGTGAAACCGGTTGGCGCGACTTACTCAAATAAAGTGTTGATGGTTGAGGTATTAATTTTATAAAACTCCACATTATTTATTTAAAGTAAACTCGATTGTTTATTGGTTTTACTTGGATTTAATTTATAAAAATTATATAAATTGTGACAAATTTAATAACATTATAAAAATTATGATAACATTATAAAACTTTGAGAATACCCTCGCAAGGCGAAACAAATTTGTCACAATTTATATAATTTATATAAATTAAATCCAAGTCAATTAAACCACTAAACAATCGTGCTTACTATTTGTTATAAACTCAATTAAAATGTTTTAAACTAAGTAAAAAATGACAATATGAATGAAAACGTTAGTTTTCTAGAAGTTTTATTATATTTTATGGGAATGACATGTTTCGCCCTTCTAAGATATTATCAACTGTGTTGCCCATATCAACCATTATCAATTGTGATATTTGATAATGCCTTAGAAGGGCAAAACGTGTCATTTCAAAAAATTATAATAAAACTTCTAGAAAACAGACGTTTTCATTCGTATTAATTATTTAATATGGAGTTTTACATCATTGTTCAAGAAACAATAAATAAGTAAAAAAAGTGTTAAATTTTAATCGCTAAAGCGAGCTTCCTCAGGGTTTACACAGGGTTTACACATTTTGTATATGTAAATATATATTTGCTTTATAGATATGTACCTACATCGAACCGATTACCAAAAAAAGTTGAAAGAGGTATTATAACGCATGCCGGGCTTAATCTAGAACTTTCTAAGCATAGCGCTTAGCTTAGCTGTAAGCGGAGAACATCAGAGTGCCCATGGTATTGTAGCGTTGGATGGATTGATTATTATTTTTTACAGTTTTCGCCATGCCAAAAGTGGTAATTATTTAGGCCTGTGACGTAAGAGTGCCCCATAAGTCAGGGGGCGTGTTTGGCTCTCACATCTCCCGGGCGAAAGGTAATTATTTCCGTGCGGCGCGCGTCCGAGGTCTGCACATTCTCAGAATGTCAGCTTTATCGCATAAGCCGAGTGGCGAGGGGCGGCTGAAACACAATTCGAGTTACTTCTGGAAACAAAACCAAACGAACAAAGAAGTCAGTGGTGGTCAAGGACTTGACAAGACACCAGTTTATTAACCTTTCCCTTACGGTGCTAAAATAAAAACATGTGTTCCGGTATAGGGTAGTCAGTACGCGTTAAAAAATTAGCGATTATTAATCGGAAAAATAGGAACATTCGTAGCTAATCCCCTTAATTAATTATAATTGAAGTCAATAATTATAATAATTGAGATTTAATTGCTAAAAACATTAAAAAAACTATCTGACAACGTTCACGGAACGGGCATAGGTCCGCTCTGGTTGCAAGCCCGAAAGAGATTGCCGGCGGCGGCGGGACGCCCGAGAATGAGAACATTGAGCTAGAACATATGCAAGAGTGAGATGCGAATATAGTGTCGCGTACTCAGCGCTACGAATTTTGTTTCCGATGTTCCCAATATACCTCCGATGTACCCGATGAATTCTGATTATTATTAATATTATTTTTTTAATCAATGCGTAAATATATTATGGAGAAATACCTAAAATCTTAACCTTGTATTTATTAAATGTATAGAGATATTGATGGTTATTAGAAGCAACTTGTAGAAGATACTTATCAGAGGGAAGGGAGGGTTAAAGTTCATTTCCCCACCTTTGAACAGATTTAATTTCGCTCTTCTGCTCTCAGTTACATGTCATTGCGGGGACAATAATGGTTATTATACCTCTCTATTAAGACTCTTCAATACAGATGCGTTGAAAAGTGACTGCTTTACTCTAAGTTTTGAAAATATAATATTATAAAACATATAATATATTTTATAATATTATATTTTCAAAACCTAGAGTAAAACTAAGAGTACTTTCATAATAATGAGTGGTAAGTGCATTGACTGCCACCCCGAGGATTCCGGGTTCGATTCCCGGCGAGGGCAGAGTTATTGACACACTGTCTTTGGTCTGGTGTAGAATTCACGTGACAATAAAATGGCGATAAATTAGCTACCTGTCACATGTCACGAAAATCACTATACAAGCTATAATACCCTTTAAATCGATTTGTCTCATGCTGTCATGATGTAAAGAGCAATTCAACAAAATAAAATATCACAATTTTGTTCCTAAACCCTTCATCCGCTCTACACTATTTTCTCATATCAGCATTTGAAATTTTGTCGTATATCGTTTACCACACATACGTCACATACTTCATAAATACCTCAGCTCTACCTCATTTATTCTACTCTCATCCTTCTTCTGCCAGTTCCTTGCTTCGCTTCCGTGCATAAGTGTTGGGACCATAACTCCTTTGTGAACGGCCATTTTCGCTTTCATGATAAATTCTTGTTTTTAAAGCCCAATTAACTTTATTACCCGCACCAACCCTTCTTTCGACGTTACCATGTCCGTTCGGCCATCCGCTGTGAATATGTTATCGAAATACTCAAATTCACTCACCCGCTCTAAGTTCTCTTCGTTCACACTTATTTTATAAACTGTCATTTGCTCTTCCCTTTCAAAAACCATCACCTTTGACTTTCCGACATTCATCATTCAATCGTTTGACTTGCATACATCATACATTGTCGAAACCAAGACTTGTAATTCGTCTGCACTAGCAACGCGAACGGCATCGTCCGCGTAAAGCAAACAATTTACAGATAAATATCTCATCTTAGCAACAGCATTTATTCATTTCAGTTATTTCATTCACTTGTCCATATACAGTTTAAACAACCATGGAGACATCACGAAGTCCTGCTTAATTAGATCAATATTTTTATTTATATTTACCTCGAGGGGAGAAAACAATACTTCTCATACGGAATTTTTCAATCGGAACCTTTTCTTGTAAATTCAGGGGTGCCACAAGGTTCAAACTTAGGGCCACTCCTCTTCACCATCTTCATAAATGATATTGCGAAGGTGATAAACTTCTCGCGATTTCTTTTATTTGCCGATGATCTGAAATTATTCCTGGAAATTAAAAATTCTGGAGACTGTCTTCGCCTCCAGTCGGACATCAATAATATTGTCAACTGGAGTCACAGTAATCAAATGCAATTCAATGTCTCTAAATGCGTTATGCTATATTTTACTAGAGCATTGAGAACTGTGTATTATAGATACACAATGAACAACCAGCATCTAGCACATGTATCTACGATGAGAGATCTCGGGATCATCTATGAGAGTAGGCTGACTTTTCGTGCACTTGTTGAGAGGATTTGTGGCACTGCACTGAAGATGTTGGGCTTCATCGTCCGGACCGGCAGAGTTTTCAGGGATCCCAATGTGCTCAGAGTCCTATACAACGCATTGGTTCGGAGCAGACTCGAAAGTGGTTCTGTGATATGGAGTCCTCACGAGGCGAGATATTCCATTATGCTGGAGAGGGTTCAGAAAAAATTTCTGAGGTATCTCTACATGAGGGAGTATGGTAGCTATCCTTGGCTCTATCCCACGGCATTTCTTTTGGGAATGCTCGGAACCAATTCTCTACAGCTTCGAAGAGATGGACATCTAATTACCCATTTCTTTAGATTAATTAGGGGATACTTCGAGAACTCGGCCGTACTGGAGGGTGTTCGGCTTTTTGTCCCCGATAGATATCTCCGACAGCGACAGCACAGATTGTTTTACCTACCGGCTGCCAGAACCAATCTGCCTCTGGTGACACCGGTGGGAAGAGCAATTAGTCTGCTGAACGCGGTCTCCTCGGAGATCGACGTCTTTCATGTTAGTGAAAGTACGTTCAGAAGGCAAATACTCTTAATTCTGGAGAGTATCCTGTCTTCCTAATGTTGAACCATCTCTTATGCGTTTCTGGTAGTATACTATATATAATATATTATTTTACCTGTTCTCAATAGATACCTTAAAAATAAATTTTGTAATGTCTGTTGATGAAATAAACTGATTTGATTTGAATATTAACTTTATAATTAATATTTATCTTATTAAAAAATAAGTAATATTAAATATGAAACTCTTTCAAGTTTCTACGGCTTTGTTTCCCAACAGTCGCCAACGTTTCGGTGACAACAGTGTTTGCAAAATGTTCGCCACATCTCTTCCCATTGTAGTACCTGGGTTCTTATTACCGAATCAAATTTATGGCCACATATTTTGTATTTGTTACTCACCTCACACTAAGTAGACGTAAATTTACCCAGCGCTGTAGTGGGCGGTATGGGATCTCTGCAAATCCAAATTAACTCCGTTGAGAAATGCTTCTGCGAGATTGTTTATCAATTCGTCCACTACAGAGATGCTGATTATTTTATCTCTGAAATGAATTATCGATCCCCAAAAAGGAGATAATAAAAAAACAGAATGTTTATATTAAATTTATAAAAACACTAAAAAGATATTTTATGGTTAAATTTAAGCAAAATCAATTTGTATGATTTAACGATTCTAATAATATGCATAGATGTGAAGCATGGAACTAGCAGAAGAAGGGTAGGAGCAAAATAAATACGGTAGAAATAATCCTAAGCATTGTATTATTATTATTATTACAGCAACAACAACAGTAGGCCGAGAGACACACCTCTCTAGATTCCTCCACATTCATACATCTGCATACCTCTCGGGATTCTTCGACATTCATACAACGAGTCATAAACGCACGTCGATTCTTCCGACTTCTAACATGACCAACATTTAAAATTTGATTAATTTGGTCATGCCATGTTTTACTCGGTCTACCTCAATTCCGTACTCCATTTACATCATTAACATAAAGTTTCTTAACCATTCTTTCTCCACCCATGCGCTCCATATGACAGAACCAACGCAGCGATCTTTTCATAATTTTGTTCATAATACCAACAAATACAATTTTTGGTACTTTCTTCCGCTCTACATTCCTTTCTTATATCAGCATTTGAAATTCTGTCGTACATCGTTCTATCATACAGGTAGAACTATTTTTGTTTATTTTTACGTTGAATTGCTCTTTATAGATATCAAATTAATTCTCATAACATGTGATAGGTAGCTACTAAAGTGCCATTTTATTGTCACGTAAATTCTACACCAGACCAAATACAGTGTAATTATCACACTGTTATTGCCTGGAATCGAATCCGGGACCTTCGATGTGATAGTCGTTTTATTTATAAAAATATATATAATTTATTATAATTATTATAGATTTAAAAAAGAGGGTAATTTTAAAGCACTCTTTGTAATAATACGGTGTACAGATTGTTAAAAACAAAGCACGGCATGCCACTGATAGACACGTAATCGAAAATTATTAATAAAAATAAATTGCTTTTGTTGTCTGTGTAAAATATCACCACTTTATTAGAACGTAAACAGCAATAAATATGGCCCGTGTCGACTGATCGAAATAAGTCGAAATACGCGCGGGAGAATCGTTAATTGGAAAATGTAAATCAAACGGTCTTGAGGCGTCTCGTCTCGCGTGTTTGACTATTAAGAAAAATAAGAAAATAATCAACCTATAAAATTAACGAGGGTCGAATGCTTCCGTGTATGGAGGAATTCAATCCACATAAATACTGCACCAGTACCTTAGGAGGTGTCAAACTGTTGAGTTGTGAACGCGAGAACGCAAATAAGATAAGATTGAATGAACGAAGTAAACCACAGTAAATTTAAAAATTAACTAACCATTACTCCGTTTCTCCGGAGAGGTAGACAGAGAGGATGGACCTTTTTTTTTTTTTTTTAAAGGAACATAGAAGTTCCCGCCACATACCCGAGGCTGTTATAGGGCGTAGCGGCGCCCTTTTATCAGCCTCGCTCGTACACTCCCTGGGCCTGTCCCCGGTCCATCCGGGACTTACATTTAAATACGGCAACAACAAGGGGGTGCCAGACCACATTTAATCTACTCAATTTCACTTCTATGCTCCGCTGTACTTTATTGAATAAATAAATAAGCATAATATATAATACATGAACATTTCATAAAAGATAAAATATACACCGCAGGAATATACAGCGGGAAGAACAGGAGAGGCAGAAGAGACAAATGCGGGATGGGGAAAAAAAAAAAAAAAGAGAGGATGGACCGCCATACTGCTTTGTCCTGACATTCCTCTACATTATTCATGCATCGTAACATGCAAGTTCGTCATTTTTTCCGACTTCGAATGTAGCTGTATTTAAATATTTTTTTAAACTGTTAATGAATAAACTTTGTTTTTTGTATCACAATTGTATTTTATTTTACACGACAGCTGTTTTATCAACCTGCCATATGTTGACATCATCAGGTATTACAATATTGTAACACCTGATGATTTCAACATAGGTTGATGAATCAGCTGTTGCGTAAAATAAAATACAATTGTGATACAAAAAATAAAGTTTATTCATTAACAGTTTTAAATATTAAGGTATCATAGTGTTTCGGCCAAAACAATGGACTATTTAAATATTTTTTTTAAAATTAAGTCATGTAATGCTTTCCCTGGTCGTCCATAGCTTCGCTTTGTCATCCATAACCATCTCAGGGATCCTTTTTTAATTTTACCTTTGATGCAATAATCTGTCTCAAATTTTTTTCTTATTTCTATTTTTGTTATTTTATATATCGTTTTCTCACACATCCTTCTCAGCGATCTCAATTCTACGGCATTTATCCTACTTTCATCCTTATTTTGCCAGCTACAAGCTTCACTTCCATGCATAAGGGTTGCCACTAGAACTCCATTATTCACTGCCATCTTTGCTTCAGAGGATATATTTATATTTGTAGTGACGACTTTGAATACGCCTTTTCTATTGTTCCCAGCATCAACCATTATATCGATGTCTTTAACTATTTTTCCATCTCTTTTAAACATGCTTCCCAGATAAATAAATTCCGTAAATTTTTCCAATTTCTTACCGTTAGCACTTATGTCACAAATTTGTCAAACGTTCTTCCTTTTCAAATGCCAAAACTTTAGATTTTCTTTATATCAAAAATAGAGGTGTGTCTACACTATAAATGTTTTGTCAAACAATCGTTTACTGACAAATATGACTAAGCTATAATATTAATATTTTTGTTTATTTCTGTGACGCCATTGTTTCGTTATTCGCACGTTATACAATTTTCATTAGTTGGAATGATTTAAAAATGGAATATAATATAAAAAAAAAGAATCAAGAAAAGACAAACTCCATAATATTATAATTACAATAAAATGTTTATTAATTTAAAACCAATGTGCGATTCCCTAAAGTTTCCCAGTTCAGTAAATGTCTGCTTTTGATTATGCTTTTCTCGAAAGGTTTTGAATATATCATACCTTCATCATTCGGAGAATGATATAAATTAACTTTTAAAACAGAACACGAGAATCATATATGTTACTAATGGAATTATAAATTAAACTGTATAATATATATATAAAATTAACAAAACAATAGGTTTATTTTATTTTTTATTTGATACAATAAGTGTTTTTTGACAAAGATATTTTTTGAAGTTAAAAGTAGGTACCCTGAAGATTTAGTCATTAAAAATCTACGAAATGTCTGTTTAAAAGGATACCATGAGTATCGAGCATACATAGAAATTCCATGATATTCCATGAAATTCAATTCTATCGACTATTGAAATGAAAACTTATGTTAATTGTTTTAAAAGTACGAAAAAAATGTATCGTTGTTTACCTACAAACTTCACTGATCGCTTATTTCCATGCATATGAAAAAGTCCAATCCCTTTGGGAGTGAGACTGTTGATGGTGTGTGATATTTCTGGCTGCAGTTGAGGAGACCTCGCATCGTTAATTAAAAAGTGACTTATATTGCTGGGAAGGACAATGGGGCATGCTGGAAAGTGAAATTTATGGGAGTTAGCAGTCGCACGAGACAAGATCCCAATTAAGTCGGTGATACAACTGCATCAGGTCATCTTTTATTTTAGATAAGAAACAATTCAATACCTGTAGCAATTGGGCCATGCGTTTAAAACAGAATGAACTCTTAATTTATTCAAATTTAAATTGGAGTCCATAGTGAAAAAGAGCATCCAAAATCTCTACAGTTATAATTAATACGATACAAAAAGACAGTTTTCTTGAAGATTTATTATATTTTATGGGAATGACTTGTTTCGCCCTTCTAAGGCATTATCAAATGTCTCTACATAACCCTTTCAGTTATATTTTTTTAAGTGGAGCTTGTTCTTTCTTCAAACCTTGTTATATCACTTAGCAATTTTGTATGATTTCTTTGTAGAAATTACATACTACTATGTTTATGTTTAATATATAAAAATACTATGTTTTTGGAGTACTTTTGTTTTGTTTTATCGAATCAACCAATTTAAAACACGTTAATACTATGTTTTTACACTACTTTATTTTGTTTTATCGAATCAACCGGAGCTTAGCCAGGGTTATGAAAAGAAACTGAAGTAAAAAACAAAAACGAACAATGCCACATGACAAATTAGGTGTTCAAAGTATTCAAATAATTTTTAATGTGTTCAATTTATTTTAAATTTATTAAAATGTTTTATTTGTAATTGGAAATACTTTACTCAAGTAAATACTTGAAACACGTATTTCCCAGCAACAAGGACAGCTTTACAAATAATTATCATTTAGCTATTGAGGGCTTAGCAATGCATTTTCAAGGCTAGCGTGTCCTCTGGTCGCCTGACATCAGATACTGTGGCTATAATGGTTTTGTAGGAAGTGCAATCGAACACAAGTCCAAGTGGAATACAAATAAATCTTAAGTGACCGGTGACTAGACTCGCTTTAAGGCGAGGGACGATTTATGATTTTAATATGATTTATTTACATAGTGTCTTTGAAGTAATAAAATACGCTGTCTTTAGTTATATATGTGTTATGCACTTTATTATTTACAAATACTCTATCAATTGCTGCCGGAAGGGAATAGAGGAAAAATAAGAATGGTTAAATTTATCGGTTTATCCATTTATGTACTCACTCAAAACAAGTTTTGAGGACTTCCGAAATGAAGACACTGTGCACGATAGCAGGCAAGACACTGAGATATCGCGTGAGGAACACCAGAATAAGAGGGATATGTGAGGTTGAGGATATTATAAGATGGAGCAAACAGCGAAAAAGGGACTGTTACGGTCATGTTCAAATAATGGACACCACCAGACTCCCCTATATTGCATTGCATAATCAACCTCATGGGACTCGTCCTCGTGGAAGATCTCCTAAAAATTGAACGACAACTGGGAATCTACCTCACAGGAGGAGCAACACTCTGGAGAACAGACCACACAGGTCTACAACAAGGAAGAAGAAGAATAAGAAGAATTACAGTTTAAGGCATTTATTTGAGAAAGGGTACGGAATCAGGAACGCATGGGAGATGGTTGAACTTTAGGAACCTACTCTCTAAAGTTAAGAATATTTTTCTTCTGAAAGTACATTCAATAATATGAATATAATCTCCGAGGTAATCTTGTTCAACAGACTGATTGCTCTTCCCACCAGCATTATTACAGGCAGGTTGGTTCTTGCGGCCGGAAGAAAAAACAATCTATGCTAGCGCTGTCGGAGATATCTGTCGAGAACAAAAAGACCTACACCCTCCAGCACGGCTGAGTTTTCAAAATATCCCCTAATTAATCTAAAGAAATGGGTTATAAGCACATTGGAATCTCTGAAAACTTTTCCGAATGATGAAGCCCAACATCTTCGGCGCAATGCCACAAATTAGATTAAGAATAAAGAGACTGAATGGAGGAAACGGCATAAGCTTGTTGCAGATCAAACATAAGGAAGAAGATTAATTACTTAAAAAAAATATTTATAAATTGTATATTCAAAATATTATATAATATATGGCCTTAGTATGTATCCAAATAAATTGAACCCATGTTGTATGTTTATAGGTTAGAACAGAATTCCTGTATTTCCAAACAATAAACGTCTCACGTATACAATATTATAATATCTGTAAGTACATATTTCACGTTAAAGTTGGTTAAAGTAGTTACTTAGTTACAACTTAGGGCAAGTTTACAGGCTACTTATTTCGTAGGTACATAGTTCTGAGTATGGTGAATAATATCGCGGGGAATATCTCCTCGGCTTCATTGTCTCCTAGACATATTTATGCAAACTTCCCCGTCTCACAGTGCACCATTACGTTGCATTATTGCATTTTTGCAATACACAGACAGGATGATAACTCAGTACGAAGACAATCTTTCTCGTGCTCCGGGGTGTTTGCATTTTACTCCATCCAGCTTCTGATATTTCTAGAGTTTAGGGATGGGAAGCGAAATATAATAAAGATTACTACCGAGAAAGTGAACGAGAATGAAAATTTGTAAGAGAATGAGAATTTGTTATGTGTCTAGATTAAAACTGAGGCTTTATTTTGTTTTATTATCAACTAAAAAAAAACATTTTAAACAAATGCGAATTGGCAAAGAGTAACATTTTATTTATTGTTTTTTTAATGAAAACGTCAGTTTTCTAGAAGTTTAATATATTTTATGGGTATGACGTATTTCCCCCTTCTAAGGCATTATCAAATGTGACGAAATTTAAGATCGTTGCTGTTTATATATGAGTACACTAGTAAATGGAGCAGAATATTGTAATTAACTAATTAAGAGTAATATTTTGTTTGATTTTCCAAAATAATTACCTTTGTATTATTAAATAGACATTACATATTAATTTGATTTAAAAAAAGTTTAAATGCGGTGTCAAAAATAATTATAAATAAATAAATAAAATATTATAAACAATGATGTAAAATTCCATATTAAATAATTGATATGAACAAAACGTCTGGTTTCTAGAAGTTTTATTATATTTTACGTGATTGACATGTTTCGCCTGTCTTTAGTCATTATCAAATGAGACTACACGGTGACGGCGTGATGGTAAGGTGTTAGTTACTAACTTACGAAAGAATAGACCGCTAGACTGTTCTTTCCTGTCATACTTCTCTCGCTTCCTCTACATTCATACATCGTGTCATGCACGAACGTCGATTTTTCCGACTCCTCACGTGACCGACATTTAATATTTGATTGATTTGATCGTGCCACGTTTTCCTCGGCCCTCCTGTTTTTCTAGGTACGTTCACGTCGTTTACATATACCTTCTTCACCATTATGTCTTCATTCATTCTTTCCATGTTTCCAAACCATCTTAATGACCCTTTCATTATTTTCTTCATAACACTTTGTTAATCTATTCTATTACATTCCATTAGATAAGCATTGATGAATAATATAGTGTGTTTTTTTTTTAAATTTCATATTTTTTCTCATAACTCATGTTATATTATATTCCCGGTTTATTCCATCCTTCCGCGAGTTGCACCTAGAATAGGTTGACAGATCTCTTTGCTTCCTATTCAATTTCTTAAGATAAAATTTCCTTCTACGAAAGCAGCGCTGCCGTCCATTTTGTTTTGTATTCTTCCCGTGTTTTTAGTTACGTTTGTACAGAACATTGAAATACGAGATAATATCTACTAACACAGCCTCCGCAAATCCAAGAACGAAATATGTTTATTATAACACACTGGTTCTTGGAAAGTGTATCATAGTGATGTGTAAAATATTAATATTAACCCCTTACTGCATGATTTTTTTTTAAATTGTAAAAAAAATATATGATGTGTAAATGATGAAAAGAAAGGTACGTATTTTTTTATTTTTCAAATAAATTATTTTTTCTTATATAAAATTCAAAAAAATATTTCTAGGTCTTCTCCATTTTATCCCTAGATTTTACACAATATTATCTATAATTTTATATAAAAGTGATCATTTTATTACTTACTTAAAGAAAATAATAGTAAACCAGTATAATATAATTATTTGTAGCGTTTTACAAACAAAGAAATAACACTTTTGAATATCACGTTTGTACAGAAAATCAGAAACCGAGAGTTGGAAACAGTCAAACGCACATCTAGTACAACCAGAGACATCTTGCAAAAAGTTTGACAACTAGTAACGTGGTTCATAGATAAAACTTTATTATTATTGCTAGAAGCAAGACATATTTTATTATTTTGTTGTTTTTTATGGCGAAAGATTATTTTGGATCATACATGAGCCAGTATGCAGTAAGGGGTTGATTCAAAAGTAGGCTTTATTACACCAAGATACCACAGGATAATACATGTAAATACAAGCTAAAAATATGTATTCTAAAAAATCTAATTTTCCCTTTCTCATAAACCATGACAACTCACGTCTAATGTATTAGAAATAAGATACAAAAACACAATTTTATTTCACTTTTTATGTTTTGTATTTGTAACTTAATTTTAATTTAATTTAATGATAAGCCCACTAGCAAACGAAACTAACCTAAAATGTTAACATAAAACGTGAGTTTTTTTTCATCATCAGCCGTCTGTCATCCACTGCTGATGTAGGCCTCTCCCAAAGCATGCCACCGTTCCCTATCCATTGCCGCTTCCATCCATTAATGTCCAGCAATACTCTTCAGATCGTCGGTCCAGCGGGCAGGGAGTCGTCCAACTCTGCAGAATCCTGTACGCGGTCTCCACTCCAGAACCTGTCTCTCCCATCGGCCCTTGGTTCTCCGACAGACATGGCCAGCCCATGGCCACTTCAGCCCGCCCATCCTCAGAGCCACCTCAGTCAGTGGTGGAACTCAATCCGTGAGTAATACCAAAATATAATTTGAAATATTCAGAAGATGAAATACATTCAGATCTAAAAACTAACTGACTAACTAACTAAAACGCCACCTTTCTGAAGGGGTAGGCAGAAAGAATGGACTGCCACACTTTTCTATCCTAAAATATTTCTCTTGATTCCTTAACATTCATAGATCGTCTCATACACGCACGTCGATTTCTCCGACTCCTTGCGTGGCCAAAATTCAATGTTTGATTTATTTTATCGTACCACGTTCTCCTTGGTCTTCTTCTATTTCTAGTTCCATTAACATCGTTCACATATATTTTTTACAATTCTTTCCTCAATCATTCTTTGCATGTGTCCAAACTATCTTAATGATCGTTTCATTATTTTGTTCATAATACTTTTATTGGCATCGCATTCACTTCTTCATTCGACACTCTATCAAACACAGATTTTCCGCTCATTCGTCTAAGAGATATCATTTCTACTGTAATTATACTTTCATACACACTGCACTGCTAGTTTATATTTTTTGGATAGGTTTTTGTTTGCGATGACAACTTTAAGTGCACCATTCACTTTGTTGCCTGCCCCAAACCCTCTTTCAATAACTCTCTCCACTCGCCCATCTTATGTTTACATACTATCTAAATAAACAAACTCATCTACTTGCTCCAGATTTTCACCATTCACTCTAATGTAGCAGACTGTCATGAATTCTTATTTTTCGAAATTCAAATCTGCCTTTTGATTATTACAAATTTACGTTCCATTAATATCGTGTCTTTTAAATGCATGTCAAACCATAAAGAAACAAAAATATTTAAAAAATCACTAAAACTTGGTATTTTAATAAACATGTTAAAATAAACATAAGTTTGAGAATTTTCTCGCAAGGTAAAACAAATTTGTCACAATTTAATAATTTATATAAATTAAATCCAAGTATAACCACTAAACAATCGTGTTTAGTGTTATAAATTTAAAATAAACATCCTACAGTTTGCATCAAGTCCCTTCTTTCGATGGCTTTCCCCATTTTTCAATCTCTTGTAAACAAGAGTTTAGCAACATGGGTAAAGGGTAGATATAACATCGTAAAGCGAATGTTCGCACACAGTCTTATATTCTTCACCTTATTATCTTAATCTTTTCTCTGGTAGCTACTATGCACTTATACCCTTAGTCCCATAGAAAATTAAAAGTAATGAAACTAGTTGATTGCATTTCCTCATCGTAGTGTATTATGAAATGGGGTGGAGAGATGGTCGTAAATTACAATAATTAATTACACAGGGGTGTTAACACTCATGTGCCTAAACGCCATGGGAAATAAATTATATTTAGCACTGTCCCCTTTCAACCCCTTCATTACCATTCACCTGAGAACATTCGGAATTGATGAGGTGCGTGAAATGCAAACCTTATCGTGAACATCGCAATTCATCTATTTTAGCATTCGCTCTGGCGCATGGCTGGCGTTTGGGGTTGCGTGGATGCGTACAGCCACCCCCGTTCATTCCCCTGCAATGAAATTTTAATTTAATCTCCATTCTATTATTAATAATATACATTTTGTTTTCTCTTGAAGAAAAATTAAAAATAACAAAATATTTTTCCAAATTTTTAAGCATGGGATAAAAAAATATACCATATATATTTTTTATAGACAAAAAGGATCAACAATTTAGGTATCCCTCATGATGAATTTGTATGTATCAGTGTCATTCACATGACTTGTAAATCCATGACCTTTTTATGGTAAAATAACTCACTAATCATCACTCAATTTTCACGGAAGTTGGTGTCAATGTTCCATGTTTTCCTTGCCTATTATTACAACAATTGATCTATTACAATAAAAATACATTTATGATAAATTTAAGGCGTTTAGACTATGGAAATTAAGTTAAAAACACTGCTTTCTACATGTTTCGTGGGTTTAATACCTTCATCACTGAAATAAAGTGAGTTTATGGTTTGTCATTATTCCGATGATGAATAAATAAAATCTCTAAAAAAAGACGAAAAAATAGCTCAAAATTTAAATAACCATTGTTTTTATTCATAAAAATATACTTATAAACTAAATATTATTGAGCGCAACATATGATAACGCAAAATATTAATGTAGATAATCTATATAATAAGTCCGTTATAATTCAATTCAATTTTAAGAAACAGAAAGAACAAGGAAATTTTTTTAAATTCGATTATTATAAAACTTTAATGATATTTTTAAGCTGTTATCCCCTGATCACTAATCCCAGCTTTGTCACAAGAGTTTATCTCGAGATTTGAGAGTGGAATCTGAATTTAAAATTTTATATTTTAATAAGGGTCACCCTTACTAGCAAACACTTAAACTTTGGATTTTACATGGAATTATGTTTAGAAGTTGTTCCACTTTCGAAAAGAAAATTGAAAAGCTATTTGTTAGAAAATATGAAATAGCATTTCCATCAGCGGAATACGCTGAATTATTAAGACGTCAATTCCAAAGCATGCATCGAGGTACGATATGAAGAACGATTTAATATTTAATCATAGACACAGAATTTATCATAGATTTTATACGATTTCATGAATCTGTATACGCTAGGACTTGTAGTTTTTTTTTTAGAATAATCATCATCGGCTTTCCCTCGTGTCTGAGGAAGACTGTCCTTCACGGTTGTGGGTCTGCATGTGACTGAAGAGCCCGATCCTGGACCCACAAATATCCTGGACCCAGAATAATAAAGCAATGTCAACGGCTGTCACTTGTATCTGAAAAAGACTGCCTTTCACGGTTGTGGGTCCTAATGTGACTACTTCTGCTTCTTCTGCTTCTTCTGCTTCTTCTGATTGTTGATCTTGCGATCTGTTTATGCAAGATATCAACTTTCTTCCTGTGATCAAGACGACCAGCCTTCTATCCATCTCTTTGGTGGTCGTCGGCCCTCTGGAGTCTAGTGAATCACGATATTAGGAATTCTTGCTGAATTCATTCTCTCGATGTGGTCCTAATGTGACTGGAATGTGTGCTCTGGAATCATGGATCTCTTAAGCATATAGAGTAGGGATAGACGTAGTCAGCGGAGACACCGCCTTCTTCTGATGGTCTCTCCATTCGCCTCCTTCTCCTTTCTGCGGCGTCGTCACTAACGATGTGCTTCGAAGTCTTGCTTGCCTTCTTGTATTGTTATTCTCCGTATAGGCCTGTCTTTTCAGTTTTTTTTTCAGAATTTACTACATTTATATAATATTTTAAATAACTAATAATATCGAATACATATCTTATCAAATACATCACTTAACTCCTTAACATTTAAATAGCATAGCATACATGCACATATATATTTTTAAACTCTTCACATGATCAGTTGATTTGTTCGTTATTTTAAGTTTTCTTGCCCCATTCACACTATTTACATACCTTATTCACCATTATTTCTTTACCTTTTATTTCAGTGTTGTTATATTTTAATATTGTGATTATCACACTGTCTTTGATCTGGTGTAGAATTATGTGACAGTAAAATGGTGAAAGGTTACTACTTATCGTATGTCATTGTGAATCAATAGCTCAAAAAGTTGTACACAATAATTGGGTTAAAAAAACCTTTTGCATATAAATGTGGAAACCAACATCACAGGCAGCAAAAAATTATCACTTTACTGCAAACCAATCCCTTGGATTGAAACTAGCGAATAAGAAAGAGGATTAGAGTCATTTGGAAAAAAATACATATAATAATTTAATCTTTCCAGAATTTGAACGGGCGAATGTAATATACAATATTTTAAACGGGACAGTGGGCCTTAAAAGCTTTAAAATCTATGCTATTAGTGATAAATTTTCCATCGCCTTAATCCAAACTTTTTTTTGGCAGATGCAAGTTTAGTTTACGTACATAAATACAAATACAATAATATGTTCTACTTAAAAGTGTATTTTTTTTTCAACATTTTGAATGTTTATAAATACTGGATTTAACCCATTGCGGGTTAGTCATTTTTAAGGATTAATTTTATCTCAATAGAGACGAAGATGTAAATTGTTTTTTGCAAACAGAATATGGTGGTCGAGGCGTTTACAGGACTTATGACATGTCAAAGGTTGGGTTAAGCAATCGCTTTATGTAATACAACATTCCCTATTCCGCCCTTCTTACGACCACCACGTCTGACAAATTTTTGAAAGATGTATAATGCTAATATGTTGAGAAACACTTCACATATTTTTGTTCAATCTACACTAGCGCCATGTATATATTTTTAAACTAATTAATCACGCCTCTCTTGATTCCTTTACATTCATACATAGTAACATGCACGCTCGTCTATTTTTAATTGCATTTTTTTAATTGTTTTTTTTATTCTTATTTCGATGTAACGAATATTTTTTACCAGCAAATTTGAAGAAAATCTTAAAATTATTTCTAATTTATGTTACATCGTATATTCGGGTGGACGCCAGAATTATGATCTTCTTCAAACTACCCAATTAAACAGTTTTTGTTGTGCTGTGGCCGGACAGCCGTTAGCATAAAAAATAAACATATCCTGCCCATACAGTAGCCGTGATTTAAATGAAAATATAATTAGATATCTAAATCTAAATTATGACACCCAAAAAAGATCTGAGCAACCACATGGCTTATTTATTCTCTAAGCTATGGACCCATCAGCATTCTCGCATTTATTTGTAATAAATCTATGATGAATATTAATGGCTGCCTATTATAATGTATTCGGGCGATACATCTACAAACATCATATTATAAACATTGCGTTCTTCCTAACATAAGAACAAAAATGCTATAAGTCGATAATTCTTTTAAGCAAGTAGTATTTTTCCAGTTACATTAAATCATTGAATTGAACTGGAAAAAGCACTGGAAATGGGTGTGAAGTTCCACCTTGCTAGGGAATTATCAAATGTTTTCATATTCACGTATGATAATTTTAGCAATGTGACAGCTGTGAATCCTTTAATACTCGTACAATTGGATAAACTATATAAATAAATGGAATGAGATAAAATTATAATAGATAAGAAACATTTTAATTTTAGTTTCGTTGTTTACAATGAACCTCTACCTTTAAAAAAATTCTATAATGAATAGAAGCAAGGGATTCCAATATCTGAAAGTGTTAAAGTGCGACATGGAACATTTATCTATAAAATGTCATGACAAAATCAAACACTACATTTCACAACAATAGCAAGACTTCCATCTTTTAGGAGGGCTTCCACAAGAACGAGTCCCGTGAGGTTTATTATACGATATAGGAGAGTCTGGTGGTGTCCATTCTTTGGACATGACCATACCAGTCCCTCCAACATATAATATCCTCAGCCTCATATATCTGTCTTATTCATTTTTGTGTTCGTCACGCGATCTCTCAGTATCTTGCCTGCTATCATCCTCAGTGTTTTCATATCGGAAGTCCTCAAAATATTCTGGTCAATTCTTTGGCATATAGAATGGAATAATACTCCTGGCGGCTTCTAACAATATGTTAGGCGACAGCCTTCGCATTGTGTTAATAAGGTAGTTTGCTAAATGCCGAAAATCATTCTCCATAGATGGCGTTAGTGGGTCGGTTGTATAGGTTAATCTTGAAAAAATTCACAAGTGCAACCAAATCTACATAGATGGCTGATTGAAGCTGACACGTGAAGATAGATATGGATTTTGAAGTATATATACATCTTCCAAAAATTTGTCATGCATGATCATAATAACAAAGGTGGAATGGGGAATGTTGTAATTACATAAAGCGTGCGCTTAACCCAACCAACGACAGGTCATAAGTCCTGTAAACACCTTGATTATCCATGTTCAGTTTCCAGTTTGCGTCTTCGACTCTATTGAGATACAATTAAAATCCTCAAAACATGTTTGGTCCTAACTGTGTCTCCCCTTTGAACGCCATATGTTACTATTGGTCTTTATACTTTAACAATTCTCGTCTTCTTACTCTTAATGACCATGTCTTGATTTTTGAAAACTATTTAAGCAATAAAAACAATTTTACCGTACCGCTTTTGTCTATTCATAGTCAATGTTTTTCCGCGATTACACTGAATTTTTTAAAAAAACATTACTAAATAATCTTTATATATTTTTTTGACTTGTAACACTATTATTATTGATTTATTAACTTGAGTTTCATCGCTCTTATTGCACAATTTTCAAACACATTGATTTCGATCTTGTTATGATTGATTGTTGACCCGTAGAAGGCTATTATAAAAAAAACTATCATTTAATAAGAACAACTGTTTTGATTATTTTTTCATCAGGTGAGAAAACGTTTTGTTATGGTGTACGTGTTGGATAATGGTGATTAGTTAGATATCATTAAATTCAAGCAGAAAAAAAAATAACCAGTCATAACAAATACCAAAATGTTTAACAATTCTGGTTGTTTTACGCCTTCAGACATGAATTTTTTTAATGTAAATGAAGTTGTGTTCGATAGCTATCTAAATATTTAAAAACTGGTGTCATCTTCTCCAGTCTCAATCTAATGATTGGTCTGCAGCAAGGCGACGCATCTCCTCTTCCACTCCGCTCGGTCCTCGGCAACTCTCTTCAACTCCGCATAAAAAGTGCAGCCCATATCTCAGCAAATCTGGTCTAGGTACTGTTGGCGAGGTCGTCCTCTGCCAATCGATCCCTCGACCATCCCTCCAACGCATTTTGCAGGAAATATTCGTGTCACAACACATGACCAATCCGTCTTGATCTGGTGTAAATAACTTAATTTTACATATTCTTTCTCGCTTCAATGGTGGTATCAGTATCTGAATACCACTGGCCCAGAAATCCAAGATGCTCGAGCAAGATCCTCTTCGGTACAGGTGACTGAGCAGCTCGGACACTGCGATATATGCAGCATATACAGTGTGTTCGAAGAATCCCACATCTTGCCAAGTTGTCTCTGGACCTGCCAACTAGTGTACGCAGCCGGGTTAAGGTTTTCTGGGTCATCCATGGTAGCTTTTAGCTGGTAAAGGATCCCTGGTAATTCATTTAACTGTTATCCTATTTGTTGAAAACTTGTTGGAAATAATGCATTTCATCATGTTTTATTTTTACTGATTTTCATTGTGAGTTTTTAATTATACGATAAAACATTTTATACAACAACGATACACCATCACGCCGTTTCACTGCACTGATAGGCTGAGAGAATGGACTACAATGCTCTATCCTGACACACCCCTTTAAATAATGGAAAAAAATATTTTAAAATACGTATTTAGTTTTATTTCATGTTTTTTTTTTAGTTTCGTACAGTTTCGGAAGCTCACTGGAATCTTCTGGGAGATTTTGTTGATTCCAAAAGATGGCAGCAAGCTGCGTTAACCGTTGAAACTATGAAACAGTACATATAAAACAATATGTTTTTATTTTAAATATCAATATTTACTTTTCTTCCAAAAAAATTCAATGAACAATATTAACACCTATTCCTCCACGTTTATTCAGCCAGTCATACACGCTAAATGATTGTAATTATCTAAATAAGTCATCTAAATAGAATATATTTTTTAACTAAACTAATTAACCTACACGCCGTCTCCTCGGAGGGGTAGGCAGAACGTATGCTCTCGTTTACTCTCTCTCTCTCTCTCTCTCTCTCTCTCTCTCTCTCTCTCTCTCTCTCTCTCTTCTACATTGATACATCGTGTCGTGAACAAACATCGATTTCTCCGACTCCTCACGTGACCAACATTTAATATTTGATTAATTTGACAGTGGCACATTTTTCTCGGCCTTCCTATATTAATAGCTCCGTACACATTATTTACATATACCTTCTTCACTCATTCGTTCCATGCGTCCAAAGCATCTAAACGACCCTTTCTTCTTTCAAACACACTTTTATTCGCACCGCATTCACTTCTTATATTTTCATTTTACACGTCTTAGAGATTTCATTCTCTGCATTTATTCTATTTTCATTCTTCTACTGCATTTATTCTACTTTCATTCTTCTTTTGCCAAATCCATGCTTTACTTCCATACATAGGGTAAGATAGAGTCTATTTTTGTTACTTGCTTCATTCCATTTACAGAGATATTCAAGTCACACTAATCGGTATTATGTTAATTGTTTAATTTTATTTTTGTAGAAGGAATAAATATTATTTTTTAAGTTTCTACGTTCGTTTTTTTTTTCTTTTACCTTACTTAGCTGAAACGGTAGTAAAATGGTATGACTAAGTGAAACATCTTTAGAAAAATATGTCACGCATCACTTGTGATTAGTTTTTATTGCTCGATCAAAAGAATCACAAACTGACTGAATTTAATACATAAGAATCAATCATTCGCTGTTAAGAAACTGTTCTTGAATATTTCTAACGTACTTTTAATATAAGGGTGTTTGGTATTAAAATAATTCTATAGGAACTTGAGGTCAACAGCACGCCCCTAAAAGTAATTGCGTATTAAGTATATAATTTCACCATGTCATGCTTCCTGAATATTATTTTAAAAAATCTGATACGTAAGTTTGGAGAAACATTGTTCCTACTGAACGTAGGCGTTTTTGAACCGGTTATTTTTTCTTCCGTGCTAATGAATAAAGACAATGATTGAATCTGCCTCAAAATAACGTAACGAGTGATCCTGATTCATTCTACATTTTGTTCCAATGAAACAAAATCCAACATACCTTAATAGCTGATGATTGTAGAAGGTTGTGTATGATTCTGGCAGTTGAAAACCTCTAAAAAAAATTAAAACACTCTTCAAAAATCAATTGGCTCTTAAAACACTCTAAAGATTGCACTTATTTCAGAACTATGATAACCTTAAGAAACAGACTTAAGATATGTTATGGATTTTTACGTATACATAATACTGCATTTGTACAATCAACATACATTATTGGTGAATTAAAATGGGAATAGTTGCAAATTGTAATACGAAGTCCTTATCTCGACGTTTTACTGTAAATTTTAAATCCTAGTAATAAGTATTATTATAATTAGTATTATTATAATGTATATGCCTTTACAATCAAATACCATGCCGCTTGTGACTGGAGTGAAATTTTGAAGGCGTTTTAAAATTCTCTTATAAGGAGCTAACTTTAAAAAAGGGTCTTAAATGTCATAAATAAATAAATTGTGATACATAATAACAGTAAAATAAAAATACACTTGTAAAATTTGTAATTAAGCCACTTCATTTGTTAACACCTTCTTCTTTTTCGTCTTCTTCTGATTGTAGATCTTGCGATCTGTTTATGCAGGATATCAATTTTCTTCCTGTGATGAAGACGACCAGCCTCTCTCCATCTCTTTGATGGTCGTCCTGGTGGTCGACGGCCCTCTGGAGTCTCGTGCATCACGATATTAGGAATTCTTGCTGGATCCATCTCTCGATGTGGTCCCTCCAGAATTGTCTTCTATGCCTACTCTACTACTTGTTAACACCACTGTAAACAAATAAAGTGGTTTAGATACACACATTACAAGTGTATAATTATTTTATTTAATAATGTCACACCATAAATCAAGTGCTTCATACGAAAGTTCGTAATTACAGTGATTTAAATTCACAACAAAATTATTCCTACTTTGAATCTCTATTTTAATGTATTGTATATTAATAGTAAATTATCTGCATATGCTTATTGTGCCTTTATATAAATTATATTTAATAAAATTAATTTTTTCATATTTTCAGATTAAATGGGCTTTCGCGAGTATCTACTTCTTCTTATAGTGCCATGGACGTTCCCCTCAACGTTGGTGATCACTGTGGCGATCACAATAGCGATTTCCTGGGAAGTGCTACTGCAGTGGTTTACCGTTGTCTTCTTCAGGTATAGTTTTACACAACGAGTATAAATTATTCTTTCACCAATTTGCTTTTTTGTCACTTTCTCTCGGGTTGGTTCATCAGCCCGAACGAAATATACGAGAGACGATAATTAAGGGCGGCGATCCCTTCGAGTTATGGGCCGAGATTCCTAGGGGCGATAGGTCCTCGGGCTCCCAGTGTTGCCCGGGTACCCGGCTCCCGGCACCCGGGTCCCGGGTCCCGGGACCGGGAACCCGCGAGCTCATTTGTTTTCACCACAGACTCATCACAGTTTTGAAGGTCGACGCTCCCGCAACGCGGAAGATAAAAATTTTTGGTATGCACCGTTTTGTAGTGGTAGGTCGGTTTTATAAAGTAAATTTGCATGTTTTTATACTTGGTTACGTTGGGTTTTATTAAGAGAACAAACAAATGATAGAATAACAAGGAAAGAAAGACAATTTTTATTTATTGTTTCTCGAGCAGTGTTGTAAAATCCCATATTAAATAATTAATACTAGTAAAAAGGCCTATTTGTAGAAGTTTTATTAAATTATATTTTATGGTAATGACATGTTTCGCTTTATAAGGGAATTATCTATTGTTGATTTTATTATTTCTTAGTAAGGCGATATTAAATATAAGATGATATATTACATTTGATAATGCCTTAGTAAGACGAAACATGTCACATACCTCAAAACATAAAATACAATTTCTAGAAAACAGACGTTTTCATTCATACTGGTAATTAAACATTTTTCACCGCCAAGTTATTAAAATCATAAGTATAAATTTCCGAAATCAAAATTTCGTATATTGCGTAAGTTATTTGATGAAACGGTAGATAACAGCAAATGAAATTAACATTTATTAGATAGAAACGTATTGAATTTATTGTTTCTCAAACAATAATGTTAAACTGTACATTAAAAATTTCATATTGATGAAAACGTAAATCATAAAATGTGATAAAACTTTTAGAAAAAAATATTTATCATCTATTTTTCACTTTGCATTTCCCACTTGAAATGAGGCCGCCCCACCCGAGGTGATTTCTATATCATATCAAAAATAATATTTATAAAACCATAAGAATAAAGTACACATGTATAACACTGAATATATTGAGTCAATTGGAGAGGATATGTGAATAGTAAAAAAAATAATCTATAAGAAAACTTTTGTATACACTTCAAAATATTTTAAAGAAAGAGAGTATTTTTGCATATGTTCTTGTTTAAATTAATTTTCCTTTGCAAAGGACAATCAGCCGATCGATTCGGTTTTGAAAATGCCCCTCCTACAGGAAATCAATCAACTGGCCTCAAAACCACCCCCTTTGGCCCCAAACCGAAATGGATTGGATCAGGTCAATTATAAATAATTTATTTGATTACTTCCTATCTGGAACACCTGGACGGCTATCCTATGGGTGAACTAACACTTAAAAAGGGCGTCCGATATATTTTTCGATTGTGTACACATTTAAAGTGGTCATGATACAAAAAATATCTTATTTTCGATGTATGAATGTTGAGAAATCGAGAGAAGTATGTCAGGAAAGAACAATTTGGCAGTCCATTTTTTATGCCTACCCCTTTGAGGAGACGATCAGTAACTCTTTCGAATATCATAGAATATATAAAATATAGAATCATATCAATCATGTAAGGTTAAGGCGTTAACATAGTGGAATTCCATTGTAATTTGAAATATAATGAACAACACTGTTCCTATTCCACTTTTTAAATTAATTATTTTAAATTAATACGAATATAAAAACGTCCGTTTTCCAGAAGTTTTGTTATACTCGTATTTCATGATAATGACATGTTTCGTTCTTCTAAAGGGGGTGATAGACGTACGAACTTAAAGTCTGCGGTTTTTAAGATCGCGAACTTACTTGACTCGACGTCGGCGATACACGCGCCAACTTGTGGTGATAGACGTACAAACTTAAAGTCTGCGGTTTTTAAGATCGCGAACTTACTTGACTCGACGTCGGCGATACACGCGCCAACTTACTCATACCGTATCGCGATGTCGTCCACTGAAGAAGCTTTGTGTTATTTAGGAATTATATCGTATTACATTTCAAAAACAAGCGTGCGCGTCCACGGACTGGCGAAACAAAACGGCGGCTCGCGGCTCGCAGTGCTGCCACACGTACGAGCCAAGACGAGCTACGAGTAAGATTTCAAACCGGTTGGATCGCCGACGAACTTACTCGGCGGTTTTAAAGTACGCGTACTTACGGTGACACACGAGCGAAAAAGGTCGTCGAGCCATAAGTACGCGTACATGCTCGCCCGTCTATCACCCACTTAAGGCGTTATCAAATGCATTCGCTTCAAAGATTCCATTCCAAATATATTAAAACTTCTAGAAAACTGCTGTTTTCATTCGTATTAATTATTTAATATGGAGTTTTCCTTCATTGTTCAAGAAATAATAATTCTAAAGAATAAAAATATCAAACACAACATGTTTTGGAGGTGAACTCTATCCTTAGGTTTAAATAAATAACTGATATAATTACACCTGAGTTATATATTTACACGTGATGAAGAAGGTCACCTTCGAAACATATTGTGTTTGATATTTTTATTATATAAAAGTATTTAACAAACAAAAGTAGAATAAAAACAGTGTTACTCATTCTAATTCAAAATAAAAACACACTTGAGTTCCAGATGTTTATATGAAAGTCAGTTGTAGCGGGCAAAGAGTAAATGTACCTCTCAGTTCAATTGGGACCAATGGGTACATATTGAATAATTTTTACCTGTAATTATTTCGATAGACACATTTTATTCCGTTACCCCACTGGAAAATAGAGTATTCGAATAGACCATAAATACACGCTGTGGCATCAAATCATCTAATTAGAGAATTGGTATAATTTAGCAATTATTCAGAAAACTGTTTACCGTGAATCAATATGGCCGCTGGCTGTACCTGCGTGAAAATAATTAATGGCAGTTTTCATACAGATAACTTTTCAAAATCAATTCCGTTAATTGGTATTTTATCAACTTCTGTGATAAGAATCATCTAATTGCATTGAAGGGGTGAGGGTTGACTCGTTTCATTGTAATAAGCTTTTTAAAAGATTTATTACGTCATTAGTAAATCCAATATACGAGTATTTGTTATTAATTTTAACCCCTTTATTAAAAATATTTTAACAACAATAATACATTCATTCATTCCTTTCTCGGCGCTTCAATCTGGTGTGGGACTTGGCCTCCTCCACAACGGTCCTCCACTGACTTCTGTCTCTGGCCATCTCTGGGAAATGCCCGGCTCCTTCCATTTTCTCCCAATCTTCTTCCACACAATCCGCCCATCTTTTCCTTGGTCTGCCTCTTGGTCTCAACAACAATAATACACTTAACTATAATTAATTCATACAAATGTAGACGTCGGTTTTCTAGAAGCTTTATTATATTGTATGTGAATGACATGTTTCGCCTGTCTAAGGCATTACTTCTTTCTTCAATATATGTTTTATATGCATACAACTGGTCGTTTGAACCCAATCCCTGTATTTTAAAATTTGTTTATTAGATATTATATTGATTCTCATGACATATGATAGGTAGCTAATCTTTCGCTAATTCATTATCACGTGAACTCTACATCAGACCAAAGACTTTGTTACAATAACACTGCCATCGCGATAGCATTGGCTGGAATCATCAGGAAATGAAAACAAGGAAAAGAATCAGGAGAAATTTTTAATTCTTATGTCTACAATCTATTTTATTTAGTTTTTATCATATAGTCGTGGAATCTGTCAAATACGTATTTTATATAAAACGAAATTTCGCGATAAAAATCAGACGAAATCAAAACTTATGTAAGAGAATTCAATTGAAAATAACTAAGTCGGTACTTAACATTTAACAAACGAATATAAATGTAGTCAAAAGTTTTATTATTAAACATTAAAAAACTAAAACACATAACAGTTTTAGAAAACTTGTAATTTCTAGAAAATTCGTAGTAAAATTGATGAAGAATTTTTCTTATTATTTAATTTAATGTGATTTTTACAATGAAGCACCGTTAAACGAGCGTCAAGAAATATTATAAGTGTTATGGTTATGTACAATCTAGAAATTTCAATGGTTTTTATTCGTCTTTTATGGGAGTCATCTCGTAAAACACGTATAAAATGAAACGAACCGCAATGGTCTCT
The DNA here is from genome assembly GCA_022606425.2 of Lepidostoma basale. Classification (NCBI taxonomy): domain Eukaryota; kingdom Metazoa; phylum Arthropoda; class Insecta; order Trichoptera; family Lepidostomatidae; genus Lepidostoma; species Lepidostoma basale. The sequence continues at coordinate 26,219 of JAHDVF020001541.1, read as the reverse complement.
TAATGTCATTCGGGTAACAGAATGGGAATTATTCTCATAGAATGTAATATGTGGGATTGTAGTTATTTAGGCGGTCAATTTAATAACTCCTGTTTAAAGACTGTTTCAAAATTAGTGGTACACTTTGATATAAGGTTATAGTGGAAACATGCTTAAAGTAACTCACAGTTCGATATTTAGAAATTAGAATTTGTTTTCAAGTTTTCAATTATTAATACTGCTTAATAAATTTCGCTAGATAAGAGCATGTAATAACTATATATTATATATGTATTATATCCTTAAGATTGTTTGGACATATGGAAAGAATGGTAAAAAAAATTATATGTTAACGATGTAAATGGAACCAGAAGTAGAAGAGACCGAGGAAATCGTGGCACGATCAAATAAATCAAATATTGAATGTCGGCAATGTGAGGAGTCAGAGAAATCGACGCGTATGAATGTTGAGGAAACGAGAGAAATATGTCAGGAAAGAAAAGTGTGGCAGTTCATTCTTTCTGCATACCCCTTCGGGAGACGGCGTGATGGTTAGTTAATTAGTTAGTTATAAATACTAAAATAGTATAACATCATTAATCATATTTTGTTTTTATTGTGATACTCAATTAGATAATACATATGAATGAAAACGTCTATTTTCTAGAAGTTTTATTGTAAATTATGGGATCGTATATTTCTAAGGCATTTACTATTCATTGAGTTTAACATCATTGTTCAAGAAATAATAAATATTCTTAATTAGCTTTAGTACGAGTATCAACGACATAAATATGTTTTTATTAAATTACAAAAAAGGGCTTAACTAACATATAATAGTAAACGGAAAAGTCATCATCTTATATTCTTGTTGACCATCACTTGATAGTATGCACCTCTGTCATGGCAGCTCAAATATTCTTAGCACCCTTGCAGCAGTTCGAAACCAATTTTTTCTGAGCTGAAAATGTACCCGGTCACACTTTAAGGGTTAATATGAAAATCATACGCCTCTGCTTTCTATGAAATACTAATTTATTTGTGGGCAAAATGTTTATTGCTAATAAATTTATCTTAAGTGCCCAAAACAGTTATATCTCTCGGCAATTGTTGAATGAAACACATACGGTTTGTATCTTATGACATTATTGCCTTAATAATGTAGCAAGTATTACCAAATGTGATACAATAGCTCGAGATAAAGGCTTAGTTAAAACAGGGATTCCCAAATTTACTAACCACACCGCCCCTTCCGAAAATGTTCTTCCCCAGCAAAACTTAGATTTTGTTTGGTATAGTATATCTAGGATATAACTATGTTGTTTTTTTAATTATTCTTTTATTTGTTTTGTATTTAAAAAAATAATTCTCCTTTCCGTTTTATGTCAGATCCCCAAGATCAGTGACAGAGAGACCTACTTTCAGTTGAAACTGTCTTTCTCAGTTTATATTCCATTTACAACAGTAGCATGATTTGTAGTCATTACGTTTTGCCATTTTACCATGAATAGACAGCGCTTGCAAATTGTAAAATTTATTTTGAAAGTCATGGTTCGGTTTGCCAAACTTATCGTGCACAACGTCCATTTTACGGTTGACATAATCGTCCATCCGAGCAAGTTATTCGTAAGACTATGCTATGATAATACGCACCCACAAAGACGACAATTGTCAAAAATTGGATTTTAGGATTGCGCTTCATTCGAGCTAACCGTGGCGCTCATTTGCCCGAAATCGTATTTAAACAATAATGGCATAAAATTATCTATTCAATAAAGCCAATATCAAAGACATTAACATTATTTTAATGTGTTTTTTAATTTCATTTTGAATATGTATCCTTTAAAAAAATACCCGATATTTATTTCATATATCAGAGAAGGTACAATAATACTTTTTTGCACTCCCAGCTTAACTCCTTAGAATTCCTGTTTTTACCTACTGATTGAACTTTAGAAATTAATGTTAAAAGAATATTAATTTACCTGAACAGATAATCATAGAAAATTTACTTGTAAATACCATTATTGAAATAGTTCATTCAAACATTTTGGTTTCTGAATGACCCTTCAATTTTTATTCGGTATCTGCTATTCAAGCACCCCCTGGGTCAGCATCACCTACTTTGAGAAACACTAGTGAAGCGGTATTGTGGGTCGATGGGAACAATAGAGCCTAGTCTTGATATGGGTTCGGTATGAGACCTCATAGGGACGTTTCCATTTTAATTTTGATACTGCGCTTTGTTAATAGAAGTTCTCCCTCGCACTATAAATTTTATGGAAAGCCCATTTATTAAAAACACATAAAATTATATTTATCGTTTAGTTATTATATTTAACGATTTTTAATGTATAAAAACACTGTTTTTCCACATTTGAGTTATTTTTTCTCGACATATTTCGTAGGCTTTTCACTTTCATCGTCGGGAGAACAATATTAGCAGTTAATATAGTTCTCCCGATTATGAAGGTATAAAGCCTTCAAAACATATCGAGAAACATGTACTCAAAAGTAAAAAAATACAATTACTTAAAAAAGAAATCCCTATGTCCGGATCGTCCAACTGATGACAAGTGTACCATCTAAAAGAACATTATGTTTTAAATGATTTTTATTTGTTAATTTATTTTATATCATTGTATTTTATATAAGTTGTTTTAGATTAATTTTGTAGATGTTGGACGATCGAAGTGTGCGCGGGAGATGCTTATTGGTGGCGATGAGGTTCGTAACCCATTACACCGCGTCTCTCGCGGGGGCGAAAAGAGGAGGATGAAGTGCCGCATCGATTAAAATGTGGCAGCCCATTCATTCTGCCTACCCTCTCGGGGAGACGCCGTGATGGTTAGTTAGTTAGTTAGTGAGAATTTCCATTATTATAAATGTCAGTATTAATAACAAAGAATTATCAAAAAATATTATATTAAAATGAAAATCAAAATATTACGGACCTTCTTCACCAAATAATAAATTGATATCGTTTTGTGACATTCAAATTAGTTGGTAACAAAAGTCATTTTTCTTATAAAGAAATTAAATAATGAATGTATACATTTGATAATACCTTAGAAAGGCGAAATAAATCATTCCCATAACTTATGACAAAACTTCTAAAAAATAGACATTTATAATCAAATTAATAAATATTAAGAAGTTATTTTTTTATTTTTCAAGAAACAATAAATAAAATAAAAACCTTTAAAAAATACTGGAGTAATTTAGGTAGATCCAGTCGACAATATTTTTTTCAAATATAACTCAATTTTCGTGTACCTCCTTTTCTTTTACATAGAATAAAGTTTGTGTACACCGAAGAAGGACGTACGCAGTTAGAAAAATTGATTATGAAAAGTGAAAAAAAGTGTTGTGAAAATACAATTTTTTTCAAAATTTATTCAAATAGGATTTTCAAACATAATGTATTAGCAAACTTTAAAGCATTTTTTTTTAATTTAATACACATATAATTAATAAGTAAAACGACGTATTATCAGAACTGCTTCCACTTTTTTCTTCATTTCGACAGAGACCGGTTTCGCTAAGCTCGCACAGAACAAATATCGTTTTAACTAACTAATTAACTTACCATCACGCCGTCTCCCCGAAGGGGTAGGCATAAATAAAGGATTTTTATTTAATTGTTTTTAAACATGTGTTTTTCTCAAGAGATTTCTGTAAAAATCTTAAGATTATTTATACACACATTAATAGTGACAGGTTAGTATATACCAAAGTGATTGATTTAAATTATATAAGAGAGAGAATTATTATTCTTCTTCTTCTTCCCTTTTGGTAGACTCAGGAGTCTGTTATTTCAGGCGGGTCCTCTTGAGATGCTGAACTCCAGCTTTCTCTCCACCGTTTCGGGGGTCTTCCTGGTCGGCGTTGTCCGTTTGGCGTTCCATGGAGAGCTATGTGTGGTATTCTATTTGAGCTCATCCTTTCTACGTGTTCATGCCAGTATCGCCGTCTTTGACGTCCCCATCTGACCACATCTTCGACCTCGAGTGAGAATTATATAAGAGAAATAGATGAGTTTTTTTTTTCAGTTGTCCACATTAACATTCATATTGTTCATGTAGACTTCATCACAGTAGACAAAAAATAGTAATTTTTTCGTTCTGAAAATAAATTTGAACATAGCAAATACTTGTGATTGATTTTAAACTTTTTCAAAGTTATTCAATAAACATGTAGAATTACACTGGAATACCTTTCATACATAATTTTCACGCTCTAAATTCGAAAAATCGATTCATTCAGCCATCGAGTTCTTCACAAAAAGCGGTCCATGTGTTTGAGTGACCTGTCACGTTTGTAGGTAGATTGTTTGACGGAGAATATTAAATCTTTAGAGGAAATGGTTCGGGTATTGATGATTCCAACGGTATTTCTCAGTGGAATCAGACAACTGACTATTCTTCGTGATTTTTTTGTCTCTATTCCCAACTAGTTCAAATATGTCACGAAATTTGACCAACTAATTGACAGCTGGTGCTCAGATGTGATCTCAACTAAGAATTTTATTGACACTTGTTGGAGTGTTACTAAAAATAAATGAAGCCAAATTAGAGCTCAAGACGGTCCTCTGAAATGGTTACAATAACTTTAAAATTTATCAAAACTTGTTTTAACAACTTTCATATTATTAATATCATATCAATAGCAATAATCAAAACGTTTGTTTTCTGGAAAAAATATATTTAATGTAAATTATTATATATTTTGCCATGCTTAGGTAATATCTAATGCTTACTGCATTTTATAATGAGTTGGGAAGGCGAAACGTGTCATTCCCTGGAAACCAAAGGAAACTGCTAGAAAACAGATATCTGTATTCTAATTGAAGAATTAATATAATGTTTAACGCCATTGTTCAAGAAACAGAAGATGACATTTTTTTATACAACAGGTCGTGTGAACCCAATAACTATAACAATTAGTTTTTTTTAGGTATTATATTAATATTCGTGATATGTGGTAGGCAGCTAATCAATCGTCATTTTATTTTCACGTAAAATTTACACTAGACCAATCGCCAGGAATCGAACCTGGGACCATTTGATGTGACAATCACACATTTTGGTCATCGACTTCTTCTTCTTCTTCTTTTTATAGATCTGACGATCTGTGACACAGAAATCATATCTCGTTGAATGATGAAATCCAGCTGTCCCTCCATCTCTTAGGCGGTCTTCCGGGTGGGCGGGGTCCGGAGGGGATTTCATAAACGGCTGTATATGCAAGTCTGTCACCATCCATTCGGGCTACATGGTCCCTTCAATATCTTCTTTTGGATCTACTCCACTGAAATCTCTCCACCACATCTCGGAGAGTTTTTCCAGTAATTGATCTTAGGACCTTCTTCTCCGATGTTCTTAGTAGTCCCTTGGTTTGCACAGTGTCGGCCAGCGTCTCTACAGCGTACGTCATGATAGGTCATCGCCGAATTTAACATTAACAAATTTTGTTACATTATTTCTTTAGAGACCACAATACCATAATTGAAGCATTCGTTTAGTTAAAAATATTATAATTAATGGGATTGATACGTTTGAATTTCCTAGGGTATTATCAAATGTGATAATACTTTTGGAGAATGCCCCTTTTAGTCGAAAAATGTGGCGAAGGATATTTTGATAAATATATTTTAAAATGTTTTTTTAGATTTATGTGCTTCAAAGACTTGTGTGCAAAAGCTTACAAAAGCTCGCTACATTCGTATCAGTTCTCCGTAGATCTCACCAAACTCTTGGCTTCTGATCCGCGATACATTTGTTTCACTTGTCAGAGAAGTTATTATTTATAGTGCTCATTGACTCTCGGGTCTCTTAGATTATTATACAGCGATATCATCCGTCATAAGTAAATTGCAATACACACTGTGTACAGTGACTATCAAATTTATTAGAACCACATATACACTTTTTTGAAAACATCACATAATCTCAATATACATATTATAGTTATTTTATTATATATTTTTTTACAGCACACAATTTGATTTGAATATTGATTCTTATGACACGTGATATGAAACCTAGCTGTCAATATTCAATTTTTACTTGTATTCTTCTTTTTCTTCCTCAGCCTATTCCCGTCCACTCCTGGACAAAGCCCTCCTCCATTCGCTTCCATGTCACTCTGTTTTGTGCAGACTGAATCCAGTGAACTGCATTTACATTTGTCGTCCACGGTCTCCAAGTCAGCAGTCTTCTTGTATATTTTTCATCTGAGCTTCTGGCTACGTGACCTGCCATTACCATTTTAGAGTCGCCACCCGGTGGATGATGTCAGTGACCTTTGTTTCTTTCTCTCACCGTATCGTTTCTTACTCTGTCTCTTAAGCTTATTCGTAACATGGCTACTTCCATGTTTGGACAATGTTACAGTTTCAAGACTATAAGTACCAACTGACAGAACACTTGCATTAGCCAAATACAGTGGGATAATTAATTTTATCTAACACGTCATTGCCGGGAACCTGAAAACTTCGGTGTGGAATTTGTAGCTGTTTTCACTCTATCACTGAGGCTTCATTATTTGAATTAAAAACGCTTATCGCTCCCTCAAAAGTCATAAACTGCACTTTTTAAGTCAATAGAAACATAATGATTTTTTTAGGGCTGTATACAAATAATGAACTACAAAAAATCTATTTTGATAGGTTATTTCACAATGTATAAAACGCAATCAAATATTTTTTTACATATTTATTGTTTCCGGAACAATAATTTAAATCTCCAAATGAAATTAATACGAATGAAAACGTCTCGTTTCTAGGAGTTTTATTCTTATTTTTAGGAATATTGTAGACATTTCGAAAGCTTAATAGTAAACTGACCGATTATGGTTTAGGTCATAATTGAGTTAACATTAGACAGAGGCTTGTTTTTACGCCATCCATCGTTTCGCGTTAAAATAAGTTAAAATTCCGCCAATTGACCTTCATTACAGGATATCGGTTTTTTTCATTCATACGTGTTTTTCGACTGTTTTTGTTAAAACACCGACTCATGTCAGATTGAGCAAAACTTGCTTTTTTGAGTTAAGACAGTGTTATATTAAGCGTGCGATTTGATAATGCCTTTTTAAGGTGAAATATAATGATGAAACTTCTAGCAAACATTTTTTTACGTATAATATGTTATACATATAAACAAGATACAAACACATAGAAACACTAATCAACCCAAAGTAAAATGCAAAATATAAGTTGTATCAAAATTCACAAAATGTAAGGATAGTTGTACTGAGACTGTATTTATTATATTATATTTTATGGTAAACATTTTTGGTTTAGATATATAATCACATTATTGTATTTCTATCAAGATATCATTGTACCGTTGTAATATATTTGTTATCAAACAAATCAATAAGTCCAATTATATTCTCATTTTCGCTTCTCTATCATACAATGTTGAACATTTCAAACAGTCCTGTCTCTTAAAAAATGTAAATAGACACTCTGCAACTAACGAACTGATAAATCATCACGCCATCTCTCCAAAAGGGTAGACAGAAAGAATATATAGCCATACTGTTCTTTCCTGACATTCTTTTCTCAAAACTTAAACACAAAGCATGACGGTTTTATCAAAACTTATGATAATTTTTCATGATTTCAATCTTATTTTTGACGTATTTAGATGTTTTATTTGTATTTGGGATCTTGGAAAAATCCATGTAGCTCGTCTTTCTGGACCGACGTTTCGGAGATCGTTGCAGTCTCCATCTTCAGGGTGGTGGGCAATGTATGTTTAACTCTTTTCTAAAAATTTCCCAAGATCCCATAAAACAACTAATTGAATGCTAAGGCATTGTCACTGTGGAATTCCATAGTAATATACTTAGGAAATTGAAAATGACTTTGTTTAATCCACAACATATATTTGTGAACTATTTTGTAGATTAAACAAAGTTATTTTCAAATTCCAGTAATACATATTGCAACCAGCCGTGAAAATCTACGCAATTTATTTATTGTTTCTTGAACAATGATGTAAAATTTCATATTAAATAATTAATACGAATGAAATGGTCAGTTTTCTAGATGTTTTATTATATTTAATGGGAATGGCATGTTTTGCCCTTCTAAGGCATTATCAAATGTGAATATCCTTCTAAGGCATTATCACATTGAATGGCGAAACATGTCATTCCCATAAAATATAATAAAACTTCTAGAAAACTGACGTTTTCATTCGTATTAATTATCTACGCAATTATTAAGATGTTGTCTTTAATGTATCCTTATTCTGATCTATATACTGTCACATGTTTAGTACTTAATTTAACGTAAACATTTATACAGTGTGACCTCAAATAAACTGTAGTTTTATTTTTTATTAATACATATTTTAACATATCGCACGCTTAATAGTAAACTGACCGATTATGGTTTAGGTCATAATTGAGTTAACATTATACAGAGGCTTGTGTCAACGCTATCCATCGTTTCGCGTTAAAATTAAGTCAAAATTCCGCCAATTGACCTCCATTACACTATATCAGTATTTTTTATTGGTACGTGCTTTTCGACTGTTTTTGTTAAAATGACTCATGTCAGATTGAGCGAAACTTGCTTTTTTGAGTTAAACCAGTGTTCTATTAAGCGTGCGGTAATATATACAATTATATAGAGCGATTTAAAACGTTTGGTTATCCCTTAATGCCCACATTGATAGATTTGAGATATCCAAACAGATAGTTTGCTTGTTGATTATGCTGTCTGTGGACACAATTCAACACAACGACGTTATCAAATTTGATCAACCTAATTTTAATACAATAATAATTATTGTGAACACAGCAAACTGCAGCATCCATCGATACTCGGATCGATACTCCACTATCTTTGTCCAAACATAACGGTTACCATTGTCTCAGCAATTTTCACGCTCATAGTTTTGTTCTTCCACAAGGCGCGTCCGCCTTCCTTTTATTTTTCTACACAAAAGTAAATAGCGGACCGCTCCGGAGTTTTTGTAGGCTGTATTTTATGATGCTGGTAACCGCCGGGAAAGAATTGACAAAAGACTTGGTTTTTGTGCGCAATAAGTGGAGCGTAACACTTAACTTTGGTTTGAAGTTCGCGGCGTGTGCGCCAAACCATCGGGGACTTCTAAAACTGATACAACGTGTTCATAGAGGCTCGTTTATTTGAGTGAGTGATAGATTAATGCTGGTCGACTATTTGAAAGGCAACAAAACAAATTTTGAAAAATTTTGACCAAAATAATATTTACTTTTATCTAGAATTAGCAACAATTATAGGGGAAAAGGACATACTGATTCATTACCTACAATGTTAAGATATTAAAAATGATAATGTAAATGCATAAAAATATCTAACTAACTAACCATCACGCGGTCTCTCCGAAGGGGTAGGCAGAAATAATGTACTGCCGCACTTTTCTTTCCTGACATATTTCTCTCGATTCCTCAACATTCATACATCATTTCTCTGACTCCTCATATTGCCGACAATCAATATTTGATTTATTTGATCGTGCCACGTTTTCCTCGGTCTTCAACTATTTCTGGTTCCATTTACATCGTTAACATATAATTATTTTACCATTCTTTCTTCATTCATTCTTTCCATATGTCCAAACCATCTTAATAATCCTTTCATTATTTCGTACATAACACCATTATTTGCACCACATTCACTTCTTATATTTTCATTCAACACTCTATCATACACAGAGTATCCACACATTCGTCTCAGAGAAACTTATATATATATAATATTTATTTAGTATAGATTCACTTGCTTTAATGGCTTCGATCGGTTTCAGCAGCTTCTGGATAGATGGCAGCAAGGATGATGACACTCAGAAGATGGCAGCGAGATGCCAAAATCGATCAAAATCTTAAAATGAAGTGGAATGAATCTAAATATACGTAAAACAGATTTTTTTACTTTTATTAGTTACAATGAACTTGCACCAAGAAATTTCAATTAACAACTTTAATTTGGAAAATTTCAAATCTGTTTTTTTCTTTTGATCTTAGATACGTCAGGATAAGAAGTAATCGATAATGTTCTCGCTGATCTGGTGAGTTTAAGGGAAAAGGACCGCTGGAAGCAATGGCGCAGGATTGAGGAGCTTGGAATAAAATCATCAAGGAGGCAAAAAAAAGTGCTGTACGAGTATAGCCATATAATGTAAGTTAGCCCATATTACGTAGATAATCATAAATAAATCACTTTAGCGGAGATTGCAATGATTCGAAACGTTATTCAAATTGGATACGTGCGTAACTAACTTTAAACGTTTTTTTGTGAACAGATATATTATTATTATTATTTATTTATTTATAAAATCACAGTGTATTGACACAAGATTCTGTGCGAAATCGATAACGTAATAAAAATGGTGTAAAACTCCTTGAAATAACTTTAATAAAAACTAACTAATTAACCATTACGCCGTTTCCCGAAGGGGTAGGCATAAAGAATGGACTACCACACTTTTCTTTCCTGACATATTTCTCTCGATTCCTCAACATTCATACATCGTGTCATGCACGCGCGTCGATTTCTCTGACTCCTCACATGGCCGATATTCAATATTTGATTTATTTGATCGTGCGACGTTTTCCTCGGTCTTCCTCTATTTCTGGTTCCATTTACATTGTTAACATATAATATTTTTACCATGCTTTCTTCATTCATTATTTCCATATGTCCAAACCATCTTAATGATCCTCTCATTATTTTGCTCATAACACTATCATTTGCACCGCATTCACTTTTTATATTTTCATTCGACACTCTATCGTACACAGAGTATTCACACATTCGTCTAAGAGATCTCATTTCTACTGCATTTATTCTACATTATTTTTGAAATAATTATCTCAATGAAATAATGAATTTGTTTGAGTTTTGATGTATTTTATACATCTGACATGTTTCGCGCATGTAAAACATATTATATTATATGTAGTATTGATAATGGCTTAGCAAGGCATAACGTATAACTACCATAAAACATATAAAAATTCCTAGATAATAGACAACTTTTTTTTCATGTAAAACATACATGTAGTATTGATAATGGCTTGGCAAGGCAAAACGTATAACTACCGTAAAATCTATTAAAATCCCTAGATAATAAACAACTTTTTCTTCATTTTCTTTTAAAAGACCAACGACATGTGACACAGAAATTGTGTCTCCTGAAATGATGAGATCCATCTATCCCTTCATCTCTTAAGTGGTCTTCCAGGTGGGCGGTGATCGGACGGGATTTCTAGGAGAGGTCTTTCACTGTATTCTTGGTACATGATCTCTCCAGTATATCACCTTCTGGATATAATCTGTCGTCTATTTTGCAAGATTTTCTTATATCTACGTTACTGACATGATCTCGGAGAGTTTTCTCAGGAATGGATCTAAGGTCCAGATGTTCAAACGTTCAGATGTTCTTAGAAATCCATTGGTTCATTCATTATGAGTTTTCAGAGATCCCAATGTGCTCAGAGTCCTATACAACGCGTTGGTTCGGAGCAGACTCCAAAGTGGTTCTGCGATATGTAGTTCTTACGAGGCGAGATATTCCGTTATGCTGGAGAGGGTTCAGAATTTTTTTTTTAGGTATCCTTACATGAGGGAGTATGGTAGTTAACCGTAGCTCTATCCCAAGGAATTTCTTTAGGGAATGCTCGGAACCAATTCTTTACAGCTTCGAAGAGATGGGCATCTTATTAGCCATTTTTTTAGATTAATCAGAGGATATTTCGATAACTCGGCCGTGCTAGAGGGTGTTGGTCTTTTTATCCCTGATAGATATCTCCGACAGCGACATCACATATTGTTTTACCTACCGGCTGCCAGAACCAACCTGCCTGTGGTGACACCGGGGCGAAGAGCAATTAATCTGTTGAATGCTGTCTCCTTGGAGACCGACCGTGAATAAACTGATTTGATTTGATTTGATTATCGACCTACACTTACAGCATACGCCATGAATCAGCATGGTCATTTAGTCAGAAGTTTTCATCAAATGTTTTATATACAATCACGTTATTTAAAAATGAATTCATCTGTGTTTTGCGGTTGCGTATAAGATAAAATCGTTATAAATTTACGACAGCAAAACTTTGAAATTTCAAATTATTTTTCATATGGGAAGATGCTAAAACTTTTTATTTAAAAGCGTAGATAAACATTTTGTATTTGAATATATTATTTATCACACACCTAGCTATTTGTCTCGTTCCGTTTTTCTGTCAACATAAAATATACGAACCACAAAAAAACTCCCATGTATCCAGCAATAAATCATATCCGTCCAATATCCGCCGGACGAGAGCGAATCTGAATTATGATAGGGGTTTTCACACACCACCGACTTATATTTGTTTCCACTCTTTATCTACGAGTTTTTTTTTCATTTCATACAAGTTATAAAATGGAGGATCTATGAAATGGGTGAACGAACGTACAAATGGCCATGATATCCCCTTTTATTATTTAACGTCCTGGTTCATATCGGAAGATATAGACAGGAAAAGCGAATTGTTTGACTATTTCCGTTATGACTTTTTAGATAAAAAATGTACATCAAAAAAGATTGTTAAAATTTATAATAAATGAAAATATTTATATCCTTACACTTTCTAGTTACTAGAGATCTAAAAGACGTGGGTTAAATTTAAAGGTTAATTAAAAAAAATACGCACTTACAATTAGTAACAGTCTACACAGGAGGACAGAAAGGTGATTTCAATTGTGGTGTTACTGAAAATATAACACCCGGTGCCGTTGGAAACGACACGAAGTCGGCCAAACTTTCCATTACAAAATGTAAGAGTAAGATGAGATATAAGACCTTGTTATTGACACGAATAATAATAATAATAAAACATTTAAAATTCGTATTTTTTCTATAATCAGTTTATTTATTCACTCAAAAGATTACACAATTACAGTTTAAGGCATCTATTTGAGAAAGGGTAAAGAATCAGGAACGCATGAGAGATGGTTCAACTTTAGGAAGACAAGTTATTCTCTAAAGTTAAGAGTATTTTTCTTCTGAATGTACTTTCACTAATATGAAATACGTCGATCTCCGAGGTAATCTTGTTAAGAAGACTGATTGCTCTTCCCATCGGCATTGTTAGAGGCAGGTTGGTTCTTGCGGTCGGAAAAAAGAACAATCTATGCTGGCCCTGTCGGAGATATCTGTTAGGAATAAAAATACCTACACTCTCCATGACGGGTGAGTTGCCGTTCACTGCTGGACATAGGTATCCTCTCGTATTTTACATTGCGTTCGATCTTCAGCTTACTGCATCCAGGCACATCCCGTACTCTTCCGGATACTATCGCTGTGGGCGCCCAACTCCAGTACCAGTCCCTTTTTCGCTGTCTGCCCCATCTTATAATATCCTTAACCTCACATATCTCTCTTATTCTGGTGTTCCCCACGCGATCCCTCAGTGTCTTGCCTGCTATCGTCCTCAGTGTCTTCATTTCGGAAGTCCTCTAAACTTGTTTTTCCTTGCTGTGTCTGCCCTTGCTTCGTAACATATGGCGTCGAAGCAAGGGCGAAACAAGGAAATCTATTAATCTTTAAAAAATAACTTTAATAAAAATAAAAATAAAAGTATAAATAACTTGAGCAGATGCGAATTTTCTTAAATGTGTGTAATTTGGTAAGACACTTTTAGTTGCTGTAATTTTTTGAGGTGACAAAAAATGTAAACTCATTATCGCTAGGTGTCGGAATATAGAATGTCAATAAAAATCAATTTGTCATTTCTTTCCTTTACAGCACCCAAAGAATTTTATGGCGCTAGATAACGTCTTATTTTTCTTGAGGTCTCTCATTATTCACCAGTCATTGTTATATTCCATTACCTACTATCCTAACAATTTTATTAACCGATCTAAAAAAAGTCTACAAAACTTCTACTGTGAAATTCCGCTCTTCGCTTTGCCAAAGTCAGCGAAGCTTGAATTTCATTATAATGTAAAATTAACGGAGAAAAGATAGTAAGAATCAATAGAAATAACCTATTAATGTGACATGTTAATGAAGCGTATATATCTACAATAATATTATATATAATGTATAAAAACGCATACGAAAAAAAAAAAAAAAAAATCGATACAAACAAACAAGCAACAACACATCACGCCGTTTCTCCGTGGGGGTAGGCAAAGATAATGGACCGCCACACTACTCTATCCTGGCACACCTCTCTAGATTCATCCAAATTCATACAGAGAGTCATACACGCACGTCGATTCTTCCGACTTCTAACATGACCAACGCTATTTATGATATGACAACTCTTTTTATTTTTCGCAACCTGATGATGTCAACAAAGGTTGACAAAACAAACCTTTGTTGACTTCATCAAGTCATCATCAACATTATTTTTTTTAACTGTTAAAATTAATGTTGTATTAACAACTTATTCGAACCTTTGTATGTATTTGATCCAATGTCAATTTTACAACAACAACAAACCATCACGCCGTTTCTCCGTAAGGGAAGGCAGAGAGAATGGACCGCCACACCAATCTTTCCTGGCACACCTCTCTAGCTTCCTTCATATTCATACAGCGAGTCATACAAGCACGTTGATTCTTCCGACTTCTAACATGACCAACCTTTAAAATTTGATTCATTTGGTCATGCCATGTTTTCCTCGGTCTGCCTCGACTCTGTACTCCATTTACATCATTTACGTATACTTTCTTAACCATTCTTTCTTCACCCATGCGCTGCATTTGTCCGAACTAACGCAGCGATCCTTTCATATTTTTTTTCATAATACCTTCTTCCCCTCTACATTCCTTTCTTATATCAGCATTTGAGATTCTGTCGTATATGGTTCTTCCACACATACGTCTTAGGGACCTCATCTCTACCGCATTTATTATGTTCTCATCCTTTTTCTGCCAGTTAAATGCTTCGCTTCCATACATTAGGATTGGGACCAGAATTCCATTGTGAACGGCCGTTTCCGCTTTCATTGATAAGTTCTTGTTACCAATAACTATTTTTAAAGCTCTCTCCACTTTGTTACCAGCACCAACCCTTCTTTCGACATATCGATACACATATCAAGAATAGTATATTAATAATACGCATCGGACTAAAGAAAGTGACTGTTGATCAAAATCGACTAACTTCGCTTCTTATCATCGTTTCTCTCGCACGATCAGTTCGATAACTGTAATAGAACACGTTGTTAATGAAAAGACAATGCTTTATACAGCCGAAGTTTGTTTATTATGACCGACAATCTCTTTCTTAAGCCCGATACGTATTACTTATCGAAGGGGTTATAATATTTATTATACACACTTTCTGTTTTTACTATCGGTTTACATGTGCAATTTAAATTTTTTTTAATTCGATTTAACATAGAGGACTCTCATTATTGATACCCCACTATTTATGACATGAGTTATTTGTCTGGCACTATTTATGACATGAGTTCTTTTAAACATTATTATAACCAGTAAATATACTTATTGAAGTTTGTGAAAAATTATACATCGCACGCTTAATAGAACACTGGCTTAACTCAAAAAAGCAAGTTTTGCTCAATCTGACATCAGTCGGTGTTTTAACAAAAACAGTCGAAAAACACGTACGAATGGATAGCGTTAAAATTGTGAACGATTATCGTACGTACGAATGGATAGCGTTAAGATTGTGAAAAATAGATGTATACTGTTAACAAAAGCCTCTGTCTAATGTTAACTCAATTATTACCTA
This sequence comes from Lepidostoma basale, assembly GCA_022606425.2. Lineage (NCBI taxonomy): Eukaryota > Metazoa > Arthropoda > Insecta > Trichoptera > Lepidostomatidae > Lepidostoma > Lepidostoma basale. The sequence goes on along the minus strand of JAHDVF020001541.1, from coordinate 10,482 downwards.
AACCATAATCGGTCAGTTTACTATTAAGCGTACGACATGTTCGGCCATCAGTTAGAGTTTTTCTTGATCTGACAAAATGCGATTAATTCATTGACTTTTGTGTCTAAAAATATTATATAAAGTACTGCGTAATAATATAATAATGGATAGTTTTGTATGAAATCTCGCATTAATCAATGCTATTTATAATTAATGTAGGTATCCTATTGCGAGAAAAATTAATGCTTGTTCTTTTTTTAGATAACTATAAGATAAATGAAGATGCTTCTTAAGAAACGTTGCATGATCAAATAAAATCAAATGTTAAATATTGGCCATGTGAGGAGTCGGGGAAATCCCGTGTTTTATTCATAAACTTATCATCATAAAATATTCTTAGTCATATAGTACAATATTATTTATTATATTTTATCTAAAAAAGCTAAAATGGCAATGAACAATGGTGTTTTTGTACTGACCCATTATGTATGGAAGTGAAGCATGGAACTTGTTAAAGAATGATACAAGTAGAATAAATGCTGTAGAAATGAGATCTCTTAGACGAATGTGTTGTAAATCTGTACGTGATAGAGTGTCAAATGCAAGTATAAGAAGTGAATGCGGTACGAATGAAAGTGTTATAAACAGAATAATGAAATGATCATTTTGTTAGTTTAGACACATGGCAAAAAGGAATGAAGAAAGAATGGTTATTTAAACGATGCAAACGGAATTAGAAATAGAGGAAGGCCAATGAAAACTTGGCATGATCTAATAAATAAAATATTAAATTAATTTACATGAAGAACTTTTACATACATAATCAATTATTGAATATCGGCTATGTGAGGTGTTGAAGAAATCGATGTGCATGCATAACGCGATGTTTGAATGTTGAGTAATCGAGAGAAGTATGTCAAGAAATATCAGCAAAAAATATGATCTTCGGAGAGACGGCGTGATGGTTATTTAGTTAGTTATATGATATAAATCAATTTGAAGATTCGAGTTCTTACGAATCGTTATTTAGAGTTAGAGAAATTAATAAAAAATAACTGTAAAACTTAATACAATCCGCACGCCGCTGTTTGTACTATTTGTATTTAGACCAAACTCAAGTCCGTGGATAAGAGAAAAAACTCATTGAAATGTCTTCTGTCTCCCAGTTTATACTGCAATTTCACGGTTGTTTTTGTGATGCTTCCAACTCCATCAGATCGGATATTAAATCATAGAAAAGCACAAACCAAATGCTTATATTGTCATCTTTGTTATATACCGAGTTTGACGCTTTTCACGACATGAGAATTTCTTGTTTGGTGGGGATTATAGGACTCGCCGAGGAAATGGTAGGTAAACTTACAAAGTAAAAAATACGAGTAAAGAATTTACATAAAATAGTCAGACGTTTCTTCACGATTAGTGATTGGGTTGTTTATTTACAAAAATAGTTTGATAAAGACGCTTTACTTCGAAATCGTGCTCAAAGAATTACAAACAACTAAAAATAAGTAGAAGAAAAAATAAACCCAATTTATTTAAAAATAGCACATGAATGAATGATTATTCGTTACAAATAAATAAAAATATTTAAGTTTTTTTTTTAACTTTCGTATTAAGCATTTAATTTGTGATGTGACATTATTAAATAAAATAATACTATTTTATTATTTTTTGGCTAAACCACTTTATTTTGTAACAACAATCGATTTCGCTCCCTAAATAGTCCCATAACAATAAAAAAATAATTAAAAATTTACTCCCCTGTCCGCCACTAAAACTTGAATAAGAAATTCTCCATAATTTTTCCCTAATGAGCATGACTCACCTTTCTAACATTCTATTAGTCCTCGTGCACATTTTCTCCTACCTCTCTTTCTAGCCTCCATTTTATATTTCTTCATATCTTGTTCTCTGATTTTATATTTAGTTTACACTCTCACCCTGATTTCGCTTAATTCCTTTAAAATAAGGTTTTTTATTAGTAAAAATTATTATAATAACAATATTTATGACATAATTATTTTATTAATTGTGTCTTTTCATCATTATAGTGCGAGCCAAAACAAAATAAAGGGTACAGCTAGTATATTGATTCTCGTGACATGCGATAGATAATTTATCGCCATTTCCTTGCCGGGAAACGAACCCCGAATCATCGGTGTGTCAGTCATGCCTGTTGTCACTCTGCCACAAATGTTATCAATATAATAAAAATGGAATAAAAAAACGTATTTTATTTCTAGAAAACCATCGATTTTTATTTTTTTAAATCTACGCCTAAGCGCTCCATATAAAACAGATTGCTTTATTTCTTCTCGGCGCTACCCGGTGTGGGATTTGGCTTCTTTCAAAACAGTCCACCACCGGATCCTGTCCCCGGCTATTCCTCTATATATTCAATAAGTGTTAAATTATAAATGTCTACTCTTATATTGAAAGATGTTGTCAATTTATTTTAGCTGGCACAGGCTTTTTTCAACAGAGTAAATGGTGCACTTAACGAGAAAATAATGAATGAAATGGTGCACTTAAAGTTGTCATCGCAAACAAAAGCTTATCCAATAAAGCTAAGATGGCAGTGCATAATGGTGTTCTTGTGCCAGCCCTTATGTAAGGAAGTGAAGCATGGAACTGACAACAGAAATATGAAAGTAGAATAAATACAGTACAAAATGAGATCTCTAAGACGAATGTGTAGTAAATCTGTATGTGATAGAGTGTCAAATGCAAGTATAAGAAGAAATGCGGTGCTAATGAAAGTGTTTTGAATATAATAATGAAAGGGTCGTTAAGACATATATAGCGTATGAATGGAGAAATAATGGCTAAGAAAGTATATGTTAATGATGTAAATGGAGTACTTGGTCGAGGCAGACCGAGGAAAACATGGCATGACCAAATTAATCAAAATTTAAAGGTTGGTAATGTTAGAAGTTGGAATAATCGACGTGCGTGTATGACTCGCTGTGTGAATGTGGAGGAAGCAAGAGAGTAAATACACATAAAGATTCGATTCTCTCTGCCTACCCCTACGGGGAAACGGCGTGATGGTTTGTTGTTGTTGTTGATGGCGTTAAGATGGTTTGAACACATGGAAAGAATGAGTGAAGAGAGAATGGTGAATAAGGTGTATGTGAACGACGTGAACGGAGCTAGAAATAGAGGAAGGCCGAGGAAAACATGGCACTATCAAATCAAGCAAATATTGAATGTCAGTCACTTGAGGAGTCGGAGAAATCTACGTGGGTGCATGACGAGATGTGTAATGTAGAGGAATCGAGAGAAGTATGTCAGGACCGAACAGTGTACCAGTACATTATTTCTGCCTACCCCTCCGGAGAGACGGCACGATGGTTAGTTGGTTAGATTTTTTACCTTCCATTAGGTGGAAAATTATCGGATTCTTCCTTTTGTAGCCTTAGCAATTGTCGGGTATAATCCCAAAATGATTCCACAGAAATCTTCCCACCGTCGACGTGAACTTGACATTCTAGGATACAGAGGAATAGCGATATCTGCATGACAATGGCTGCTCCATTGATTGATGCCTTCCACAAAGCCTCGTGAAATAATAGAGGCAGTCAGCCGAGACGAGAAATGAGACGAGAGGTAGCAGGGTTGTTCTATTAAAAATATCATTAAAAATCTCCTTGATCATATGTTGAATTAATCATATGTTAAACGTTGCTTTAATGTTATATCATTGATCATATATTTTACGTTGGTTTAAATATTTAGACCAAATGAAATTAATTAAAAACATGTGCAATATCTCAATCGTGATTCATATCCAGAATGCTTATGAATCAAAGAACACTGTGTTACCAGTACACCGTTGAGGTCTGAGTCATGCTATTTTGATAATAATTAAAATACAAGGAGTTGACATATTTTAATATTATAGTTAACCATATTTATAGTGTATTATAGTATAACTGTTTTTTAAGCAATTTTGTTTTTGAATGTTACTCAAATGATTAAAAACGTTATTTTAATTTGTTAAAGGGTTCTTAAATCAAATATTAGTTTTTCTATATTCGCCATCATGTTGTGTTGTGATTTCACATTTGAATATAAAAAAAAAGTATTTTGAACACGGGTCGCAGATGCGCTTCCTCAGTGTAAAAAAATTTAAACCACTAACATCAAAAAAATTGCATTGCAAAAGGCCGTCTGTGTCTCAAAACATGTTTGTGAAATGTGCATAAAAGTGTTGAGAAATTAAATCTTTAAAAAAAGAACACATATATTAAAAAGGCCAAATTATTTTTGATTATTAAAAAAACATGATATAATTGAGAAATAAATAGTAGTTTGTGATCTTACAATAGTATATAGCAATTATTTTATGTGATAACAAACATACTTATGTTTTATTATAGAAATTTAAAAAAAAAGTGTTTAAATTTATTAAAATTATTTCTTCAGTGAAGGCAGCAATAATTGATAAAAAAAAATCTTTTATACTCGCCATCACTTTGTGTTGTGGATTCACATTTGATTTTTGAAAACATTGTATTTTCACAACACTTTTTTGCACGTTTCACAAACATGTTTTGAGACACAGACTTCCTTTCTTCAGTGTATGAATTAATGAATTTTAACAGTCAAATGAAAGAAAGCCATCACTTACTTACTAAATGACGAGTGAAATAGTGGAGGGGGGAAATAAATTTAGTGGCAGGGTAAATTGTTGTTTAGTTAGAATTATGAGACCGGGGAAACAAATCAATTATGGGAGAAGCAGTTGAGTTTACTTGGTTGTTTATAATATCTTCGTTGATTTTAATAGCCTTTTTAATTTCTAAAATTTCTAGATTATTTAAAATTATATTTCTACTATTTATGTGTAAAATGTTTTTTTTAATCTTAAATGTTAATGTTGATTACTACAATAATAAACATAGCATTTAATAAATAAATAAAAATAACAACGTGTATTGTTTTTGAATACAATAAGATATTCTAAGAATATGTTGCAATAGTTTTATCATTAAATATAATGGAATTATTTGTGTTTTGTGTTAAAATGATACTGAACAACCCTAAAATTAACGGAAGACGGCGTAGAAGATTGTTTCTTTCTTCAGCTGTGGAGAAAGTTAAAAGGATTACGCTGAAGCTACAGATGACAAGATAACAATGGGAACAGAGCGGGAGAGAATGATAGAACAAAGATATTAAGTATCAGGCTTTTGATTTCACTTTGAAGTTGAAATTCCAGTCATTAAATTAGAAATGTTTTGAACTTAAATATTAACTTTGATACCGTGCGGTTTTTAACATCGATACCATTGCTTACCTTTTATTATCCATAAAAGGTCTTTATTATAATATTTGTTCTGTCTAAATTACAGATGTATATTAAGGGTTTTGCAACCCCAAGTTTATATATTTAAAAACGGAGATGCTTTAATAAAGGTTAAAATTAAAATGCTTTTGGTGATAGATAAACGAATTAATAATGAATCGTATCAGTTAGTGATATATTTTTTAATTGTTTATATAAATAAAACTTTGTTTTAAATATCACAATTAATTATATTATGTCGCGACAGCTGTTTCGCTAACCGATGTTAGCATCTACAGGTCTTACAATCAAATAATGAAAATAAAATAAAAATATTAAGAATTTTTCTATGTTTATTTTTAGTGTAAAATCTACGTGCGCTTAACCCAACCAATGACAGATCATAAGTCCTGTAAACACTTTGATCATCCATGTTCAGTTTCCAGTTTGCGTCTTCGTCTCTATTGAGATACAACTAAAAATTAAAATCTACTTATTAATTTTCGTCTTCGACCGGTTTCGGCAGCTCGCTGCCATCTTCTGGCTCTTAAAACATAGTAACTTTTTTTAATTTAGTTCATTTTTCTGTTGGATTTTCGAATTAAAATTTATTCATTTTAACAACGTCCCAAAATCATTTTCAAAACGGTGGCATACTAATTGACACATCGCGAGTTCACTTTTAATTATTTTCCGTTGAAGTTACCACAGAATGAGATGTATTAAGCCGTTTACGCCGAATAATTTTTAAAAGTAATTTCATGAAACGGGTTTCAGCCGAAGTTTAAATTACTAAGAGATGTAATGAAACGTCAAAATAAGTTATCCCATCTTCCAGACAGTTCAAATAATTGGAGGATCGGGGAGAAAAATGAGAAAAAAAGTTGAATTTTAACATTAAACTTTTAACACGCCAAAATTTTTGAGGGCGGATTGAATTGAAATTATTCTCCCATTAAAAATACTAATAAGATATGAAATTTAGGTAAACTTATATTTTACACTAACTAACTAACCATCACGCCGTCTCTCCGAAGGGGTAGGCAGAGAGAATGGACTGCCACACTTTAACCGATGCGGCACTCCATCCTTCTCTTTTCACCCCCGCGGGAGACGCGGTGTGATGGGTCGCGAACCTTATAATATCTCCCGCACACACTTCGATCATCCAACGCCAAAAAATAAATCTAAAACAAATAATATTAAATACTATGATATGAAATATAATAACAAAAAAAAATACTTATATTTTATATATCGCATAATAGGGAATCTCTGCAAATATCAATATATCCACGGAGACAAAAATGGCAGTATATAATGGAGTTCTAGTGCTAATCCTTATCTGTAGAAATGAAGCTTGGAGCGTGCAAAAGAGTGAAAAATGTGCAGGAAAAGGAGGTACGATAGAATACTAAACGATGAAATAAAAAATGTAATGCAGGTGCACAAGACAGAGTGACATGGAAGCGAATGGAGGGTGTCTTTGTCCAGGAGTAGACGGGAATAGGCTGAGGAAGAAGAATAAATAAATTAAATTAAATTGATGTATAATAAATTAGCAAATCATATTAAAGTAACCAAATTTTAAGATAGCACGTTTTAGTATTGAGCCTTGATATATTGGAAATATTTTTACCGTGTTTATTTATAGCTCCGCTGCATTTGTAACATATGTTTTAAGCACAGTAATGTAGAGTATTGAAATAATTATTTTTTTGCAATTTGATTGCATCGCTTCCACAGGTTCCCTCAGAGGGATTACTTCACACCAGTTAATCCAGATCTGGTTGCAATTAATTGGGGCCTTATCCAATTTACAGTGGGCCCTAATAAATTCAACGGGGGGCGATCGACAGGCCGCCGCAATGATACTGCAAAACCAGAACGGGAAACTGGAAGCAGAAACGATTCGGTGTTCCCATATAATTTATTGAGAAGCGATTTTCACGGTATTACACCTACGTGCTTAAGAGTTTAGCGATTCTCGAGCATTATCATTTTTTCATACGATTGAAAACGTCTATTTTACTAATTTATTGACATATTTTAGAAATCGTATTATTACAATATTCTCTCGCTTCCTCAACATGATTATATACATCGTGTCATACACGCACGTCAATTTTTTCCACTCCTTACCTGGTCGACATTCAATATTTGATTGATTTAACATTTTCTTTTTTTTACCATTCTTTCTTCATTAAATTTTTCCATACGTCCAAACAAATTTAAAGATCCATTCATTATTTTATTCATAACACTTTCATTCGCACCGCATTCACTTCTTATGTTTTCAGTCTATCGAACGCCGACTTTTTACAAATTCGTTTAAGAGATATCATTTATTCTATGTTCGCCATACTTTGTGCTGTAGGTGTTTTATTTGATTTTTTATATACTTTGTATATACAACACTAACTTTAAAAAAATTTAAATAACATTTCAGACATGTTTCGGATAACCAGTCCTTCTTCAGTGATAAAGATACATATTTAAAATACGATAAAATTGTTTATAAATATGATCATATTGGTCAAAACTGATCATATATGTAAACAATTTTATAATATTTTAGATATTTGACTTTATTATATGTATCATTTAAGAAGGACTGGTTGTCCGAAACATGTCGGATATGTATTTTTTTTTTTTAATGTTAGTGTTGTATACTCGTATACAAAGTATATAAAAAATTAAAAGACAAATTTCTACTGGATTTATTCTACTTTCATCATTTTTGCCAGTTCCATGTTTCGCGTCCATGTATTTCAACATATTGTTTGAACATAAAGAAGAAACATGACATAATGTAAAGGCAAATATAATATAAAAAATTGTATGTATTGTATTATATTATATTTTTATACATACTTTATTTCAAATAATTAATATTAATGAAAACGTTTATTTTCTAGAAGTTTGATTTCCACACTTCACCAATTTCTTAATTTGATATAATAAATATTTTTATAGTTTCGTGTGACCTTTGATATTTTATTTGAAAACTTGATTAACCCCTTTAACATTTAAAATCTTTTTACGCCTTTCATATGAAATGCGAATTGAATATTGAAACAAACAGTAATTTATTTTTATCCCATAAAAAGCAACTGAATCAAAATGCGATCGGAAAATCCAATATATTATTGACGATAACGATACGAAGCAGGTGTATGTGAAAGCAATATGACGATTGTCCGCTCCAAGAGGAAGACCAATTTATACAATTCTTACCGTATTTTCAATGTAAAAAGAATCTGGAAGAATCGCAACAAAAATCCATTTGCAACAACAACCCATCGTGCCGTTTCCTCGAAGGGTTCGACATAGATAATGGGCCGCTACACTTCTGTATTCTGACACACCGTTCTAATTTCCTTAGAAATTCCAAAAGGTAAAACAAATACTGGCAAAAATACTATAAATTAAAATGAATCTAATTAAGAAGTTTGGAATTATATATGATTCTTCTTCTTAAAGTGCCCTGTCAGGTCCCCCCGACGTTGGCGATCACTCTGGTAAACTCTTCCCTATCCTGCGCTGTCCGGAATAGCGATAATGTATTTAAATAGTCCATTGTTTTGGCCGAAACACTATGATACTTAAACATTATAATCTGTTAAATTAAAAAAACTTAGTTTTATGTATTACAATTATATTTTTATTTTTCGCATTAACCTATGTTGAAATCATCAGGTGTTACAATAATACAATATATCAAATGTCAAATTTTCGTGATTTTTCGAACATTTATGTGTATTTGTTCCGCTGTACAGCTGTTTGACGAAACAGCTGTCGCGTTTTTTAAATTTAACAGTTGATAAAATATTTTAATAAAATCAAGTGCATTGGAGAAATGTCCGTTGTAAATTCTAAGAGACCTAATTTTTGATTAATTTTTTCTACTTTTATAATTTTTTTGTTCCTTGCTTTTCTTCCAAAATAAGGTTCAGTATAAGAAAACCATTGTGGCCTGTCATTTTAGCTTTTTGGAAAGGCTTTTCTTTGCGATGACAACCTTTAAGTGTACAATTCACTCTGTTGTCTGTATAAAACACATTATGTATAATTTCTTTTTGGTTATACAGAAAATGTTTTTCTATTTTCGACTAGTTTTGAGAGCTGGTTGCCATCTTCTGGATGATTGCTGTGAGCAGTCAATACCCGTCGGATTTAAATGAACAAATTAATTAACATTACACAAAATTGATTAAAAATAAATATTTAATTTAGTTAATCAATACGAATGAAAACGGCAGTTTCTAGAAGTTTTATTATATTTTATAGGAATGACATGTTTTGCCCTTCTAAGACATTATCAAATGTCATTTGATAATGATAAGTTGGCATTTGATAATGCCTCAGAAGGACGAAACGTGTCATTCCCATACAATACTCGTATAATAAAACTTCTAGAAAACTGACGTTTTCATTCGTTTTAATTATTTAATTTGAAGTTTTACATAAGTTTTCAAGAAATAATAAACAAATTCAATGTAGTTAATCAAGATTGTCAATCCAATTAAGAAAATAAATCAATTTCGACTTTTCTCTGTTTGCCTCGCGTTTTCTTTACTCATTGCGCATTTCTTATACGTTTGACAGATTGTCTATTAAAAATTCTGTCATGTATTTCGGGACTGAAATGGATCCGTCACTTGCAGTTTGGGAAAATGGAAAAAGACAAATGATAACTTATCGGCAGGACGGACGAGAGGCACGTACGCCCGTGATGGATGGCACTGTCGCATACTTTTTCTGTTGGTACACACGAAAAAAACCTAATAGATAACTTTTCTTTTCACCTTTACGTTGAGCGGCTCGCGTCCATTTTGACTTACAATTTATCGGAAAATGGTTTTCAATTACAAAACACTTTTTTGAACATTAGTATTATGAAATATTAATGATAACTTTCATTTTCTTGAAGTTTTATTATTATATATTTTATTGAATAATATTTTAGCATGGTGAAACCTGCCTTGTTGACATTATCTTTGATATTTACTAAAATATCGTAATAATTATCTTTAGGAAATTACTACCAAAAAAATAAGCAATTGAACAACAATAAATATTTTAAAAAACAAATAAAATATCAAATTATAATAGTCCATTGTTTTGGCCGAAACACTATCATACTTTAACATAATAAACTGTTAAATTAAAACAAAACCTTTGTTTTGTGAATCACAATTGTATTTTTA